>JAAWVA010000962.1:0-15702 GCA_015227895.2 Colaptes auratus
AATCTACTCCTGGGGAAAAAAAAAAAGGTACTGAACTTGCTATTGCCTGGAAAAGACAAGTTTGGAGTTTGCCAGAAGTGTGGGTTGGGTGTTTTTTTTTTTTTTTTTTTAATTTAATTTTGTTCTAAGCTCTGAAATTGCTGCAGGAGATGTACAGGCCCATAGGGAAGACGAGCTTTTATGATTGTGCGATAAATACATTGAGTCTTGAACGATTCTGTCATCACCTTGACCACTGAATGTATTTAAGTCCTGATTTTAGAGGACAGCACAAAACTCTGTCAGAGTTTCTGTAGAACAAATGCTAATGTGTAATAAAGTAAATCTAGAATTCTCTCCTGCATTGGGAGAAGACTCAAGCCAGTGTTTTTCTTCTGGATAAACCCTGATTTTTCCCCAGAATTCTAAAATAAGAGTTGACTCATCTGCCTAGTATTATCCACCATATGCCAGGATAAGAGTACTGTGCTTTGTCTTGAGTTTTCAGCATCCAATACTTGCAAGCATCTTCAAACGGTACTCTGTTTTTAAACACAACTTCCACTTTTCTTGATTTCAAGGAAAAGGTGTGATTCTTTTGAAAATAACCTCTCTGGGTTGTGTAAGTGAGCTATTATTTTGTTTTTCATACCTGTAACCCACTTGTTCTCCGTTTCATAGAGGGGAAGGAGGGGGCAGTCTGTGACTGAGATATGAAGCAATCAGCCTTCTTCCGCTGAGACTTTCATGGAGTTTTTTTCTTGTGCATTAATTAGAGTGATCCATATTACTTTGGACCTGTAAACACCTTTAAACATGTATTAGGTGTTAATGACACAGAAGCAAGAATTAATATGAATTTGGTAGTCCTGTATCTAGTAGGGATGTACTATATGTAGTTGCCTAAATGTAGCAGTGTTCTTAAACTGCTGGTGTAAATGGTATTGCTTCATCTTCTGTTTTTGCTTAACCAGTATTTGTTGAGTCAAGTGATGCTAATTCATAGAGTGTATTCCAGCCTGGTTTTGGAGAGCTTCACCTGGACATTTGCTTGAGGTTTTTCATAAGACAGAAGTGAGTTGCCTGCTTCTGCCCTATGGCAGAGTTGAGTAGTGCAGCAGAAGGTGGGGAGAGAAGATGTGATGAACGCTTACAAATAACCTTACTTAATCTCCATAGCTGTTGGGCCAGTGCCTTCTGTGAAATACCCAACTGGTGTATGTTCTTCTCTTATAATTTCGCTTCAGCAGCTGGCTGGTTTTGTAGGTTTACGTAACTAGTGTTAATCAAAATTAAGTGGAATGTTTGTAAAAATAAGTGCAGGTGACATTCAGTGCTCCTAAATTAAAGGTGATGGTACCTAGACAGACAAAAGCTAGACCAGCACTGACCAATAGCTTCTGTTGGCCAGTGCAGTCCAAGTGTAGCTGGTTCATGTTACAGGATGTGTTGACTGTAGTTCTCACCAAACTTGTGTGGAATACAATACAATACAATACACCACCAGGTTGAAGAGACCTTCAAGATCATTGCGTCCAACCCCATCAACAATCCAACCCACCTAAATACAATACAATACAATACAACCCACCTAAACAACTAAACCGTGGCACAAGCACCTCATCAAGCCTCTTCCTGAAACACCTCCAATGAAGGTGACTCCACCACCTCCATGGAGAGGAGTATCTGTGACTATTTCAGCATAGATGTTTTTTTTTGTTTGTGGACTTAAACATTGCTCTTAGCGTTTAATAACCTCCCTAGCAGGCATATTTCAGATTAAATTTTGGCAGGTACCCAGTTTTCACTTAATTGTCTTTAACTGATGAGTTGGGTAGCCTAATTGTGATCCATCTATCCAGTCAAATCAGCTTCCATAATCATAGAGTCATTTAGCCTGGAAGACAACCATAACCCAACTCTACCAAGTCTGCTGTTAAACCATGCTCCTCAGCATCACATCTACACATCTTTTAAATACCTTCAGGGATGATGATGGTTCAACTACTTTCCTGGGCAGCCTGTTCCAGTGAATTCAACATTGATGTTGAGTACAGGTACTCTTTGGTGCCTACTTTCACATAGCTTAGAATAATAAAAATTTTTTGAAAAGCTACCATCTGTGGTGAAGAGAAATAC
This sequence comes from Colaptes auratus, assembly GCA_015227895.2. Lineage (NCBI taxonomy): Eukaryota > Metazoa > Chordata > Aves > Piciformes > Picidae > Colaptes > Colaptes auratus. Next base: position 2,119 of record JAAWVA010000962.1, read on the forward strand.
TGCCAATGTTGTCAAATGTGTGCTTTATCTGACCTGTTCTGCACAGCACCTTATGGCAAAGCTTTCTCATCAAAGCATTTTACAAGTATCTGTACATGGTCCTTTATTAGATTGATAACAACAGTGGTATCACTTTTTAATGTGGGGATTATGTAGCAAAGATTAGGGAGATAAACATCTCTTTGGTTGCAAGAGAAAGTCACCTGCAGTGGGTACAGGGAAAAGGATTCTAGCTCAAGGCTGTAGGAGCAAATCACTGTTCCATTCTAATGATCCTTACAGCCTTTTGATGAAAACAACTGGAATAAGGTAAAGTTTCTATAGCAGAAAGCTCCAATAATCTGTGTAGATCAGTCTCCTTTTCTTCATGGGTGGTGGCTGTGCAAGTAGTAGACTTGAAGAAAGAAGTATCACAGTGCTGGTGTGTTAGTGCTGATAATGCACAGGATTGAGTTAAGAAGCATTTGGTTCATCATTCTTTATGCTGCTCTGGTGAGACTTCACCTGGAGTACTGCATCCAGCTCTGGAGCTCTCAGTACAGGAAGCTTGCGGACCTGATGGAGCAGTTCCAGACGAGGGCCATGAAAATGATCAGGCGGTTGGGGTACTTCTGCTTTGAGGACAGACTGAGGGAGCTGTGGTTGTTCAGGCTGGAGAAGAGAAGGCTCAGAGGAAACCTAATAATGACCTTCCAGTACCTGAAAGGGGCCTGCAGGAAGGATGGAAAGAGACTGTTTACAAAGGCCTGCATTGACAGACAAGGGACAGTGATTGGAAATTAGAGAAGAGCAGATTTAGATTGGATGTTAGGAACAAATTCTTTACCATGAAGGTAGTGGAATACTTGGAACAGTTGCCCAAGGAGACAGTTGCGGCCCTGTCCCTGGAGATATGACAGAGCTTGACAGGGCTCTGGGGACCTGATCTAGTGTGAGGATGCCCCTGCTGAGGGGGTGGACTAGATAACTCTTGGAGGTCCCTTCCAACCCAAAGCAATCTGTGATTCTTTTTAATCTTGTTTGAAATTACCTATGAACACAGCAAAACAAGAGGAATAAAAGGAATAGAGGAAGAAGAGAGCCTCCATGGGTTGTAGAGTGGGAGTTAGATGTGTAAGATATTCTGAAAGTGTCTTTTGAAACTATGAGTTCTCTCCTCAGTTGAATATGCAACCAGCAGCAGCAGTCTGTCATTTCCCACTCCCTGTTTCCCCTGGGTATTGTTAGAGGTTGGAGATAAAAGCCTTTATCATGTCTACATGGAGACACCAAGCAAATCACTTGAAGTGTCAAGTCGAGATGTATATGTTAAAGTATGTTAAAGTTGCCTGTGAATGCTGTGTTGAATATAGAACAGCCTTGTATATTTAGCTTGAATCGATCAGAGGTCATTTGACATCTGAAGGAGAACATCATTCAGAACATAAGTTAAATTACAGTGATCTAAACCCATCTGTGCATGAATGAGAGCCTTGACATAGATTTTACCAGCCTTTAACTTCAGCATTTTATACTCTGCTTGGTTTTTTTTTACCTCAACTTTCCTCCCGTGTTGCTTGTGTTGATCAATTTTCTGCTATTAGAGGCATCCAAAATGGAGCTAATTGCAAACTTTCATTGAACCTAATTTAGTCAGAAAATGGCAGTTCACTGAACTTGGGATGTTGCAAGGCAAATATTTTCGATTTGACAGACATTCACTGAAAAAAAGTAAGATGGTATCTCTCTCTGATTCCTGGTGAGCTTCATTTGGGCAGAGGTTGATGAGCTCAGGTCCTCAGCATGGAGCTGAACTGCCAAGGATCCTGTTTTGTGACCAGGGATGCCGTGTTTCTAGGAACCTGGGGTTTTCTTGGACAGCCTGCATGAGAAACCTGCTACAAAGTCAAGGACCGAGGAAATCCCCATGGACCCACCTCAGATTTGCAGGCCCATACTCATCTTCTGTAGCTGTATATTGAACCTGTCAATCCTCTAAGGAGTAAAACTAGGAAAAAAATCTGTTCTGTTTGACAGGTGTAAAACTGAAGCCTTCTATTGGTAGGTAATTAGGAGATTTTGGGAGTTTGTCTGCTTTGAGGCAAATTAATAATACTGGAAAATATCTTGTGGCCCAGAAACTGGCTACATCTGAGTTATGTTTCATTATGCTTTGTGGATGTCAGTTAATACCTCTCTTCCTTTTCAGTCTGGAGCTGATCTGAAGAAGTATCTTGGGAGAATCAAAGTTTCTGTGGCCTAAATGCTTGAATTTACCCTTTGTCGCACTTGCCATAACCACATAGGTCTGCAAGTTGCACTTCCCAATGTCTTACCTAGGAAGACTTACATAAAGGAAAGAATATCCCGAGGCTAGTGTTCTAGCAGGTGAAGTGTATATTCTGCAGGTTCTGAGAAAGAAGGAAAATAGTGGTCACCTTTTTTGTTTGTGTCCAGCTGAACTTGTCTCCCAGAGGGGCAGCTGGGTTTCAGAGAAGAATCACAGAATCATTAAGGTTGGGAAAGACCTTAAGATCGTTGAGTCTAACCATAACTCAGCTACCATGACCACTAAACTGGATCCTGAAGCACCACATCTACACGATACCTGGAACACTCCAGGAACAGTGACTCTTCCACCTCCCTGGGCAGCCTGTTCCAATGTCTCACCACTCTTTCAGTAAAGAAAATTTTCCTAATAGCTAATCTAAACCTTCCCAGGCACAGTGTAAGGCCATTTCCTCTCGCCCTATCACTAGTTACTTGGGAGAACAGACCAACGCTCTCCTCACTCCATCCTCCTTTCAGGTAGCTGCAGAGCCCATAGCTAGAAATTCTGTCCTACCTACACCCATTTGTAAGTGACCCTTAGGAAACTGAGACATTGTGGTCATTGCTGTTGAGGTGCATGATGTGAGATGGAGGTAGAGGTTTTATTATGTGTCTAAAAGGAAAAAGGTTCCCTTGTCTCTTTGTAGACATGATTTCAGGTTTGTTGTATTCTCCCTTTAAGAAAAACTGGCCTCTCGCCAACCTCCTTTCAGGTCGTTGCAGAGCCATAGCAGGAAATTCTGTCCTACTACACCCATTTGTAAGTGACCCTTAGCAAACTGAGACTTCATGGTCATTCCTATTGAGGTCCATGATGAGAGGTTTCATTATTTCTCTAAAGAGAAAGAAGATACCCTTGTCTTTCTAAACATGCTATTTTTAAAGATGATTCAAGGATTGTTGTATTCTTCCTTCAAAAAAACCCCTTCTGTTAGACCAGAATATAAAAGCCTCACTAAAAGCTGTGAATGAAAATTTGGGAGTGACTGATTTCACTACACTGAAATTCTGTGTGGTTGAAGACAGTGAAAGCAGAAATGTCCCTTTAGAAAATGAGGAGACAAATGAGTTATGTGTATTAGCTGCTGTACATTTAGCTGATGCTTCCAGATGTTGCATGTACTTGTTAAGTTATGGCCACTGCAGTAGAGGCAGATAAAATTAGCAGCTTATGCATCTCTCTGACTCATGAATGTGCAGAAGTCCTCACATATTCCTGAGGTCAGTGAGTTGATTGGGTTTGGAGTTGAAAAGTTTGCCCCAGAGTTACAATAGTCTCAAAGATCTGGTTTCTGGATTTAGATAATATAGCAGAATAAGAGATGAGAAAATACTGAATAAGTCAAATCCTGATATCTTGGGTTTTACTTTTGGGTGAAAAAGAAGAGTAAAATTCTTACAGGATGCTATGGACAGTCTCTTTTCACAGGGTAATAATGTCAGAATACATTCTAATGTATGACGCTGAGTGTAATGTCTAAAATTATGCCATGGTCCCCTCCTATACTTGAGATGTTATCAGGTGTCGATCACACCTATCAGAAATAAATGCTATCAAATCCTGTTCTCTCAAATGCTAACAAGTTGTGTTCTGTCTCCACATATTTCTGCTCATTTTCTAGTTGCTCCTGTAGCTAGACCTCTCTCTCTTTTTGGTAGCCCCTTAGCACACAAACATTTCAGAGATGTCATGCATCTGTAATGTCTAAATGGCTTCCTCTTTTTTTCCTTTCCCCTTCAACCCCAATCAAGAATTCCAGATGGAAGCTCTTTGCTGTCAGTAGCAGCTGCACAGCAGATAATTTTTTGCGTCCTCAGAGCTAATAGCTGCAGCTCCATGTATGTAGTTGCAGGACACATTTACATGAAGGATCTTCTGGTCTTTAAATTTCCTTAAGGCTCTTCTCATGCTTGATACAGCATTTTGCCCTATTTTCTGTTCCTGGTTCAAAGTAGCTTCTTTCAACAGAAAGAAGATACTCTGTTGTGAACTTGATTTTTAGGAGGTCTGAGTATTTCAAGAGTCCTGTGTTGTGATTCAAAAACTGCTCCCTTCTTTCATCTCTAAGGTTTATAATAAGGTGTCAGCAATGATCTAGTCCATCTGGGAACTTGCATCAATGCTTGGGAGAGCCATATGTGTCTGCCTCAAACAAGGCTATAGAAAAGTGTTCCACTAGCAACCAAGATGTCATCCATCTGCTAGACAATCCTGTAGCTAGTTAGCTTAATGATGTATTTATTTGACTAGATGTTTCTGCATAGCAGACTCCAGCTTTCTTCCCCACTCAAATTAATACCAAAACTCCCTGCTCTGGAGAAGAAAACCTGCCTGTTCCAGAGAGTGTCAGGAACTCTGTGGCTTGATGGGTTTGATCGATTATCTGCTTCAGGATGTTGCACTCCCAAATTCTGAGTGAGCACATTGGTAGGAGGTGGCTCCAGCCTTCTTGTGCAGGGAGCTCATGCAGAGCAGGTGTCTGGGTGGCAGAGGGATCAGCAGGCTAGGCGTAAGACCTGGGTGACCTTAGATGCATGTAGAAATCCAATCATGCTGCTACTACTTTAGAGTATTATTTTAGCACACAGAGCTGTGTAAGGATTTCCTCCTGCAGCAGTCAGAGCTGGAATGGTCATAGTAAACATTTTACACAGCTACACAGAATAAACCAGGTGATTGTTGCTCTCAGTGACTCCCAACAGAAATGTTCATTCAAGATGAAGGGATTCCCAGTCTTCAACATAGACATTCTAGATTTTAAAAAGAAATTCTTTACAGTGAGGGTGGTGAGATACTGCAACAGGTTGCCCAGAGAAGTTGTGGATACCTCCTCCCTGGTGGTGTTCAAGGCCAAGTTGGATGAGACCTTGAGCAGCCTGGTCTAGTGGAAGGTGTCCCTGCCATTGTCAGAGGGGTTGAATGAGATGTCTTTAAGGTCCTTTCAACCCAAACCATTCTGTGGTTCTCAGATGGCCCTGCATAGTCAGAGCTCCATGAATTAGGGTGGAATTATGTTGTGGGAGAGAAGCACTGCGAACTTTAGCTCTTACTTGTCTTACTGTGGTAAAACAGCACACTGGGATGGACTTTCATCACTATTTTTTTCTAGCCACTCTTTGCCTTTTGTTTTTGTCGCGAAGGGGCTAAATCACTTGCAAATTGATGCAGATTTCTAGTCTGTATTGAACAAGAGTTGAGAAGGAACAAAACAGCAGAAGAAGTGTAGATCTAGGTGAAAAGGTGGTTTATGTTAATGGCGATTATATTAACCTGAGTTGAGGCAATCTGGTGAATTTAATTGCTGCTGTGTTCAGACCAACCACTGTAGAGTGGCTTCGTCAGTAAATGTGGTTGAGAAATAGATCCTAATAAGGTACAGAAAAAAAATGTTCTTGGTTGACACTAGAGGCCTCTCTTACAGGTGTAAAACATGTTTTTCTTGTGGGTTTAGAAACAGCTAAGCTGAAAAGTAGGTGAGAGTAAAATCAGACATTCCATGGAGGACTGTGGAGTTGTGCAGGCAAAATAGAGATTGAAGAGGTGAGCTGTACTCTTGCTTCATCTTCTAACAATACAAAGAGATTGTAGAATAATTCACATCAGAAGGGACCTTCTGGAGTTCATCTAGGCAACCTGCAGTAATAGAAATAAGTCTCTTCTGAAGAAATGCTCTTCATCTAGAGATTGGTATTTAGATCTTAATTTCAGATTTTTTTCCCCTCATGTATTTTGAATTGCTTGTATTTTGAACTGCAGTAAAGGACAAGTGGGAGAAAATAAAAGTGTGAAAAGGGATGTGAGCCAGCAATGGGCACTTGCAACCCGAGAAGGAAAGTATGCTGGGCTACATCAACAGAAGCATGGCCAGCAGATTGAGGGAGATGATTCTGCCACTCTGCTCTGGTGGGACCTCACCTGGAGTGCTGTGTCCAGCTCTGGAGTCCTCAGCACGAGAAACACACGGAACTGCTGGAGCAGGTCCAGAGGAGGCCACAAAGATCATCAATGGGCTGAAGCACCTCTCCTACAAAAACAGGTTTGGAGAATTGGGGCTGTTCAGCCTGGAGAAGAGAAGGCTCCAGGGAGACCTTGTAGCTGCATTTCAGTATCTGAAGGGGACCTCCAGAAGGCTGGGAGGGACTGTTTAGAAGGGCTTGTAGAGATAGGATGAGAGGCAATGGTTTTGAACTGAAGCAGAGCAGTTTAGGTTGGACATAAAGAGGAAGTTTTTCACAATGAGGGTGGTGAAACATTGGCGCTGGTTGCCCGAGATGTGGAGGTGCCATCCCTGGAGACATTCAGGGTCAAACCTGGGAATCATGGGATGATTCCCATGATTGGAATGTAGGTGTAGATGGGTACAAGCTTTTTAGGAAGGATAGGACAGGAAGGCAGAGGAGGAGGTGTTGCCCTCTATGTCAAGAAACCAGCTGAGTCAGCAGAACTGCACCTGGGGAGGGATGAGGGATGGTTGAGAGTATATGGGTTAGAATTAAAGGCAAGACAGGGGAAGGAGATATTACTGTGGGGTCTCCTAAGGCCACTGACCAGCAGAACCAAGCAGATGGGCCCTCTACAGGAAAATATAGAAGCGGCTTCCAGGTCACAGCCCTGGTCCATCATGGGAGATTTCAACCACCCTGACATCTGCTGGAGGGACACACCACAGCAAGGCAACCAGCAATCCGGATGTTCCTGGACTGCATAGAAGACAAACTTCCTCCTCCAAATGGTAGGGAACCAACAAGAAAAGGTGCTCTGCTGGACCTTGTTCTCACAACAGGGAAGGGTGGTAACAATGTGAGGCTCAGAGACTGCCTTGGCTGCAGTGACCATGAAGCAGTTGAATTTAATATCCTCAGGGCTATCAGGAGGACCTATTCTAAGCTTATGTCCCTAGACTTTAGGCGTGCAGACTTCGATCGCTTCAGGAGTCTGCTAGCCACAGTGTCATGGGACAAAGCCCTGGAGAAGAGGACCCAGGACAGCTGGTCAGTATTCAAGGACCACCTCCTCTGTGTTCAGGAGCTATGTATACAACAAAGCAGAAAAACAGGGAAGAACGCTAGGAGGCCTGCCTGGATGAACAAGGAGCTCCTGGACACACTATTACTAAAAAGAAAATCTACAGGCAGTGGAGGGAAGGACAGATAGAACAGGGGTATATAAGGAAGCTGCCCGAGCAGCAAGAGGCCTGGTTAGGAAAGCCAAAGCAGAGTTTGAATTGAATCTAGCCAGGGAGGTCAAAGGGAGCACTAAGAATTTTCTACAGGTATATTAATGGCAAGAAGATGAGTAGGAAGGTGTGGGCCCCCTCAGAAAGGAACTGGGAATGTCACAAGGGATGTGGAAAAAGCTGAGGTACTCAATAACTTCTTTACCTCAGTCTCACTGCAAGGGCCTCCAGCCACACTCCTGGAGTCATGGAAGATGATGCCAGGGATGGGGAGGAAGAACTGCCCTTCATAAGTGAAGCTCAGGTTCGTGATCACCTGAAGAACCTGAAAGTGTTCAAGTCCATGGGACCCGACGGGATACACCCCACGGGTGCTGAGAGAACTGGCAGATGAGGTTGCTAAGCCCCTCTCTATTATATTCCAAAAGTCATGGCAGACTGGGAAGTCCCCACAGATTGGAAAAGGGCAAATATTGCTCCCATTTTCAAAAAGGTAAGAAGGAGGAACAGGGAACTACAGGCCGGTCAGTCTCACCTCTGTGCCGGAAAGATCATGGAGCAGATCCTCCTGGAGGCTACTACTGACTCAGAGAGTAGTGAAGAGGTGATGGGAGCAGTCAGCATGGCTTTGCCAAGGGCAGATCCTGCCTGACAAACCTGGTGGCCTTCTATGGAACAGGTGACAGCATTAATAGATGAGGGGCGAGCAACTGATGTCGTTTACCGGACCTGAGCAAAGCCTTTGACACTGTCCCACACCACATCCTGGTCTCCAAGCTGGTGACCCACGGGTTTGATGGATGGACCACCAGATGGATAAGGAACTGGCTTGATGGCCGCACCCCAAGAGTGGCTGTCATGGGTCCATGCCCAGTGGAGGCCAGTGACAAGCGGAGTCCCTCAGGGATCAGTCCTGGGACCAGTTGTTCAACATCTTTGTGGGTGACATGGACAGTGGCATTGAGTGCACCCCAGCAAGTTTGCTGATGACACCAAGCTGTGTGGCAGCAGACACGCTTGGAAGGGAAGGATGCCATCCAGAGGGACTTGACAGGCTGGAGAGTGGGCACAGGCCAACCTCATGAGCTTCAACAAGACCAAGTGCAGGGTATGCATCTGGGTCGAAGGCAATCCAGGCAAATACAGCTGGGCAGTGACTGGCTGGGGAGCAGCCCAGAGGAGAGAGACTATGGGGGTGCTGGTGGACGAGAAGCTCAACATGAGCTCTCAATGTGCACTTGCAGCCCGGAAAGCCATCAGATCCTGGGCTGCATCAGGAGAAGTGTGGCCAGCAGGTCAAGGGAGGTGATTCTCCCCCTCTACTCAGCTCTGGTGAGACACCCCACCTGGAGTACTGCGTCCAGTTCTGGAGCCCCTATTACAAGAGGGATCTGGAGGTGCTGGAGCGTGTCCAGAGAAGGGCCACGAGGATGATCAGAGGGCTGGAGCACCTCTCCTATGAGGACAGACTGAAGGAGTTGGGGCTGTTCAGCCTGGAGAAGAGAAGGCTCCGAGGTGACCTCATTGGGCCTTCCAGTATCTGAAGGGGGCCTACAAGAAGGCTGGGGAGGGACTTTTCAGACTATCAGGGAGTGATAGGACTAGGGGGAATGGGATGAAGCTGGAGGTGGGGAGATTCAGGCTAGAGTGAGGAGGAGTTCTTCACCGTGAGAGTGGTGAAGCCCTGGAATGGGTTGTCCAGGGAGGTGGTTGAGGCCCCGTCCCTTGCGGTGTTTAAGACCAGGCTGGACGAGGCTCTGTCCAGCCTGATCTAGGGTTAGAGTGTCCCTGCCATGGCAGGGGGGTTGGACTAGATGATCCTTGTCGTCTTCAACCCCCTAACTGTGAAACTATGAAACTATGAAACTATGAAACCTGATGCAACCTGATTAGTTTAAAGATGTGCCTCCTCACTGCATGGTGGGTGGACAAGATGGCCTTTCAGGATCCCTTCAAACTTGCTCCATTCTAGATTCAAAAAGGACATCTTTAATTTTAGATAGATTCTGAATACCAAAAAAGAGCAAAGTTGACACAAACTCTTGTTGCAGGTGGGAGAGAATTTGTCTCATGAGTAGCTGGAAGCTGTTGCATGTGTTTAATAACACCTTTATTTTCTTGAGATGTTATCTTCTAAATGTCTGCATAATAGCGAAGAATCTGGCAGTTTGCTGTCTGGGAAGGGAAACAGCTGACAATTCTTCCCTGTAGGAATACATAGTTTGATTGTATTCCTTTTGCCACAGGGCTATCATCTATGGCTAATAAAGCCACCTTATCAAACAAAGAGTCCTCCTAGAGGTGACTCTCTGATTGGGTCTTTATATTGGATGTTTGAAATAGGTTGGGGGAAAGAAAGGGATATGCTTGATAATGCTTTGCTTGGGAAAGTCCTTAGTGTGATGCTGGTGGTCTGTGTTCAGCCCTATTTTGTGTTACAGTCTTTATGCTACTTAAGAGAAAAAGGCTTAGAAAATAAGTGGTGAAGAAGAGTGTCTGACTTTGTTTTTTGCCTTGAAAGTTTCTTCTGTGAGCCTGAATATGTGATAAGCTCAAATGCTGTAAGAACTAACGGCTTATTTTAATATTGCTCAACAGAGGCTAGACCTTGAAGACATAATTAAGGATGGACATAATGACACTTCAGTAATGGGGAACAGCTTACAGTGAGTTAGCACATCAACGCTTGACCCACTGGAAATGGAGATGATATGAAAACACTTTGTTTTAAAGCATTTTCTATTTAGGTCTGTGCAAGCTATTATCCACCTTTTTAATTTCTTTTCAGCTGTCTGACTGCTGACACAACCTTTTTCCCCCCCCTAGTTTAGGGTTTTACATATCAAAATAAATTACATGCTACAGGGTGCATTTGTTTTGTGAATGTCACTTCTCCAGTCAAAACCTCGGATGCGCTGGATAAACAGTCATGCTGTAATTAGGTATGTCTGTTTTCACCCAACTGTGGAGAATGTAAACCCATCACATATCGAATTTGATTCAAGTGGCATGGTATCATTGTGCCGTCCTTTCTGCTCTGCTTTTGCCTTGTCTTCCTTTAAGAGTGCGGGCAGATATAATTTCACTCCCAGAGGAAGTAAAATAAGACACTCGTGTTGAATTGGGAGAGAAATACAGATTATATTAAAAAATGTACAGGAAAGTACAGACACGTGAATCCTTAACACCTGATACATATAGGATACATGAAAAGCCCACAAAACCTTCCTGCAACCAGACTAAAACACAAGCCCCAGTACTCCTTTTCTCCCACATGCCATTGTCTCCTTTCCATTAGACCTAAACAGGCCTAATATGCCCAGTTTTGGGCTTCTGTGGTCCAGTTGGGGTCCCCAGTTCAAAAGAGGCAAAGACCTGCTGGAGGAAATCTAGTGGGAGCACAAAGGATGCCTGGGGGACTTTAGCATCTCCTGTATCAAGAGAGACTGAGAGACCTTGGGTGTGTTAGTCTTGAGAGAACTGAGAGGGGATCTGATCAATGTCTACCAATATCTGAAGGGATGGGGTCAAAGTGGTGGAGGCCATCTCTTTTGGTGGTGTGCAATAATAAGACAACAGCAGGTACAAGCTTGAACATAGGTTTCACCCTCAACATGAGGAGAAACTTATTTACAGTGAGGGTGACAGAGCACTGGGACAGGCTGCCCAGGGAGGCTGGGGAGTCTCTTTCTCTGGGCCCATTCAAAACTGTCTGGATGCATTCCGTGCAAGATACCTAGGTGATTCTGCTTTGGCATGGGGTTGGACCCGATGATCTATGGATGTCTCTTCCAACTCTAATGTACTGTGATACTGTGAAATGTGTAGGAAAAATTAGTCAGCCTCTGAGGCCACAAACAGGCCAGCTCCCCCATCTTACCAGGTAAGGACTCCCTCTGGAGAGCTGAAAGGAGGGAGAAAAGAGACCAAGTTGGCCTTGCTGCCATCTTATAAAGAGATAGCAGAATGTGGTGGTTGAGAAATTACCCAAAATAAAATTGCAAGACCAGCTCAGGGCAAGCAAATGAAGCTATATTTACAAGCAAAACTACAGTCTAGAAATACGAAATGCAATGAATAGTACTAATACACAAAATTTACACGTGCTTACAATTTATAAACAACACAAGACTCTCCTAGACAAAACCAGGAGGTTACTAACAGCTTCACCTTCTCCCCTCTGGGACAGGGGGAAAAAGAAAGAAAAGCAGAGAGTAGCTTGTTAGTGCTTAGCCACAACAAGAAGCAGCCAAGGTCAGCACCAGCCAGCAGAAACACAGCTAGTATTAGCTAGAGTGAGGAAGCTGAAAGAGAGAGTTTGTGCACTAAATTGTTAGACCAATGGGATTACTTAGACTTTGTCATTATTCCCTTTACATCCAATGGTAATTATTTACGTTCTACACTTTCTATTCAATCTGTGGAAACTTTCCTAGGTTCAGCCTAAAATACCACACAGAATTATGGGATTGAATAACAAAAAAATTTCCTGAGTCCACCTCCTGGACCATCTAGCCTCGATCGAGGACTGGTTAAGTCCTCTATGGGTTAAGACTCCATTGCCTTAACACCATGACAGCCATGATTCCCTTGATGTCAAATGGTCCTGAGAAAGCTGACCACAGAAATCACTTTTTTTGATTCTTTTTAATTAAATTGATTGTTGAGCAGTTATTCGTGAGATGATACTGACCTGAAATGTTGGTTTATCTGCTAGTGTTAAAAAAATTGAGTATATGTTTTCATTATTTCTTTGGAGTGTGTGTGTGAATAGTTCAATCATACCCACTGTAACTTAAAGCTACTGATTAATATGGATAATGTGAAACTGAAGCCTACGGCAACATTTCTATGCTTGTAATGCATGCAGATACATCAGCCAGCTTTACAAGGCTATTCTCTTGGTCTAGGACCCTTAAAATAAAGCTAGCCTATAGAAAATTTGAAATGGAAGTACAGGAATATTTGAAATCCAGCATAAACAGCAAAGACTTAAAGCAGCCCCCAACATGAATTATTATATTGCAGAGGCTTGTAATAATTTTACTCAGAGAAACTCTTTTTCTTCCTGTGCCTGAGCAGCTGTGCCATCTGAGACATTTAAGGAAGAACAAGACTCCAGTTCTTGTGTTATTTTACATGCTCCTACGTTATTTAATTAACTGGCTAGTGGAGAAGACCATCTGACACCCACATCCACCAGGATGACTTCTAGACCTTCTATCACTTAATTTATTTTGCTCTCTGCTGTTCAGACTATTTCTCCATACATTTCCACAAACTTGGGGAATCTTATCTTAGTAAGAGTTCTTGGTGCCAGGTCTGAATTTAACTTCATGAGTGTTCAAGTAGCCATCTTGAGGGGGTCACTTTTGGATTCTCTATAGGACATAGAGCTTATGTCATATCCTAGCACAATAAACCTTGCTAAAGTGGTAGAAAAGTGCCAAACTTTGATACCTGTTTGCCACCAGCTTTGCTCTCACTTTCATTAAAAGCTGCAAGGGAGACAGGCATGAATTGTAAATGGACAATTTGGATCAGTTTGGTTCTGTGGTTTTGTCCTGCTTTGTGCTGGAACAGAGTTCTGTTCTAAACTAACACTATTCAGTCTGTGACTTCTCATCACAGACTCCTTTCAGTGAGGGCACTTTCTGAAGTTCAGGGCAGGTACCCACAGACAATGGCTGCTTCTAGCAGTGAGAAACTGATGGAAGAGGTACTGTCAAGGGTTGGGCTGCAGGACGGGTCACTGCTAAATTTGTGTGCCCCATTGAGGGTAAAAGGAAGTCGGAGGTGGGGAGGAGCGGACAGTTCAGGTGACCCTAAACTAACCAACAAGAGATTCCATTCCTCTGTGTCATACTCAGTATAAAGTTGAGGCCCAAAAGGGCTGAGCCTCCTCTTCAGTGACAGAATGTGAGGAGGACTCTGTTCTGCCTTTGATCCCAATCTGTGTTCCTGAATCCAGTTCCATAATTCAGCTCCTGAATCTAGGTCCAGTCTGGACCCCCAGTGCCCGCCCCCAGCATCATTGGTGACAGTGGCATTACTGCCATCAGGGGATTGGCTTCAATATTGTGGTGTTTTTTTTTTT
>JAAWVA010000963.1:0-15662 GCA_015227895.2 Colaptes auratus
ACATTAGGAGGAAGTGCTTCACAATGAGGGTGGTGAGACACTGGAACAGGTTGCTGAGGGATGTGGAGGGATGGGGCATCCCTGGAGACATTCAAGACCAAACTTGATGGGGCCCTAAGCAACCTATCTGGTTGCTTAGACGTCCCTGCTGCCTGTAGGGGGGCTGTAAGAGATGAGCTTTGAGGGTCCTTTCCAGCCTGAATGCATTCTGTGAGCTTGGGCTCACCACATTCCTCCAGTTGGTCCATCACCAGAGCTTCCATCAGGGGGAATCTTTAGGGGGATGTAAAATACTGCTCATGGAAAAGTCATTTGTGGGAGAGCCTCAATGCTGCTTTTGATTACCAAAGCAACAAACCACCAGCGCTGTGACCTCTTTGTTTAGCCCTGGCTCTTCCACGCTGAGTTTAAATTCTTTACTGACTGGAAACTCCTGGAATGAGATCCAGAGAGTGCAATTAGGCTGGACTTGACCCAGCTAAACTCAGGAACGGGGTCCAAGCAGCTTGGCTGACGGTGTGCAGAAACAAGCATCTGAAAAACACATCTTTGGGCACCTCCAAGTTCTTCTGCTTCAGACTGGGCTGGTTCTGAGGAACTGGTCCAGAGAAGGGCAACGAAGCTGGGAGGGGTCTGGAGCACAGCCCTGGGAGGAGAACAGAGGGAGCTGGGGTTGCTTAGCCTGGAGAGGAGGCCTCAGGGGAGACCTTCTTGCTCTCTACAACTCCTGAAGGAGGTTGTAGCCAGGTGGGGGTTGGTCTCTTCTCCAGGCACCCAGCCCCAGAACAAGAGGACACAGTCTCAAGCTGTGCCAGGGGTTCAGGCTGGAGGTTAGGAAGAGTTCGTCCCAGGAAAAGAGATTGGCCATTGGATGTGCTGCCCAGGGAGGTGTGGAGTCCCCATCCCTGGAGGTGTTAAGAAGAGCCTGGATGAGGCCCTTGATGCCATGATTAGTTGATTACATGGTGTGGGTGATAGGTTGGACTTGATGATCTCAAAGGTCTCTTTCCAACGTGGTCTATTCTGTTCTATTCTGTTCTATTCTATTCTATTCTATTCTATTCTATTCTATTCCATTCCATTCCATTCCATTCCATTCCATTCCATTCCATTCCATGCCATTCCATGCCATTCCATTCCAAATTGCTTTGTTTGGAGGAGACCTTCAAGATTATCAAGTCCAACTCTCAGCCCAGCACCACCATGGCCATATAACCACGTCCCCAAGTGCCATGGCCACATGGTTATTCAACACTTCCAGGGATGGGGACTCCACCACCTCCCTGGGCAACCTTTAGGCTGCTGTAGACCTTGATGCTGTTTGCCATTCAGAAAGCTGATGGCCCTGCACACTGTTGAAGCCAGCTCTGAAGGTGTGATCGTGGCAACACATCCTGCCTGTACCAAGTTCTGCTTCAAGAGATGGTGGTCATAATGCCCACTGGTCCCCCACCAGCCTAAAAAGTCTACAACCAGTGCCCAGTGTGGGGCCGGATCCTGGGCACGGAGCAGACAATGATCTCACTGCCCTCTGACCACTCTGGTCCCAGCTGGCATTACCTGAAGTGGGTGGGGGGGGGGCAGGAGGCTGGGGCCAGGCCCTTGTCAGTGGTGCCCAGGGACAGGACAAGGGGCAATGAGCACAAACTGGAAGCCAGGAGGTGACATCAGGAGCAACTTCGTTGCCTTTGAGGATGCCAGAGCCCTGCGGCAGGCTGCTCAGAGAGGTTACAATACAATAAATCCAGGTTGGAAGAGACCTTCAAGATCATCGTGTCCAACCCATCAACCAATCCAACCCACCCAAACAACTAGATCATGGCACCAAGCACCCCATCAAGTCTCCTCCTGAACACCTCCAATGAAGGTGACTCCACCACCTCCCTGGCAGCACATTCCAATGGGCATCACTCTCTCTGTATAGACTTCCTCCTAACATCCAGTCTAAACCTCCCCTGGTGCAGCCTGAGACTGTGTCCTCTTGTTCTGGTTGTTGCCTGCCTGGAAAAGAGACCAACCTCTGCCTGGCCACAATCACCCTTCAGGTAGTTGTAGAGAGCAATAAGGTCACCCCTCAGTCTCCTCTTCTCCAGGCTAAGCAACCCCAGCTCCCTCAGCCTCTCCTCATAGGTTGTGGAGTCTCTTTCTCTGGAGAGCTTCCAAAGCCAGCTGGCCATTGTGCTGCTGGGCAAGCTGCTGTGGGTGCCCCTGCTCTAGCAGTGGGGTTGGAGTGGCTGATCCAGCACCAGCCTCTCTGCTCCTTCCTCCTGCCATTTCTGGTTGCCTACAGAAGTGTATCACAGTATCACAGTATCACAGTATAACCAAGGTTGGAAGAGACCCCAAGGATCATCAAGTCCAACCTGTCCCAACAGACCTCACAACTAGACCATGGCACCAAGCGCCACGTCCAATCTCCCCTTGAACACCTCCAGGGACGGCGACTCCACCACCTCCCTGGGCAGCCCATTCCAATGACGAATGACTCGCTCAGTGAAGAACTTCCTCCTCACCTCGAGTCTAAACCCTCCCCTGGCACAGCTTGAGACTGTGTCCTCTTGTTCTGGTGCTGGTTGCCTGGAGAAGAGATGAACCCCCTCCTGTCTACAACCACCTTTCAGGTAGTTGTAGAGAGCAATGAGGTCACCTCTGATCCTTCTCTTCTCCAGGCTAAACAATCCCAGCTCCCTCAGCCTCTCCTCATAGGGCTTGTGCTCAAGGCCTCTCACCAGCCTTGTTGCTGGTGGTTGAAGTGGTTGAATCTGAGGAGCTGTATCACAGAATCTTAGAATTAGGGAATCACAGAATGGTTTGGGTTGAAAGGGACTTTTAAAGCTCATCTAGTCCAAGCCCCCTGCAGTGAGCAGGGACACCTTCCACTAGAGCAGGTTGCTCCAAGCCCCATCCAACCTGGCCAAAAACTTGCAGCTTGGCAGACTCAATTTTTTAGGTCCCTCTCTGTTGGCTGAGTGATTCAATTAGTAGTTGGCTGTGAGAGGCCCTTGCTGCAGGCAGCTCTTTGGCTGGCATGGAACCACCTTCATGCTTGCCCAGCTTCCACAGGCATTTCCATTCAAGCACCACCATCATCATCACAGCTGATTGTTTGTGGGGCTTCAGTGCTCCTGATGTGCTTCCACAGCCTGCCTCTTGCTGATGCTGCCAGCTGACCTCCTGCTGGAAACAAATGCCTCAGATCATTCCAGCCATGTCTTTGCTCTCCTAACATCTTCCAGCTTTGTAATTAATGATTTGACAGACAATGATGACCATGGTGGCACCAAACTGGGAGGAATGGCTGACACCCAGTCAGGATGTGCTGCCATTCATCCAGACTTGCCAGGCTGGAGAGCTGGGTGGGAAGGGAACCTCTTGGAGTTCAATGAGAACAGAGGAGGGTCCTGACATGGGGAGAAGAACTCCCTGCACCGCTACAGGTGAGGGGGTGGCCTGCTGGGAAGCAGATCCATGGAGAAGGACCTGGCAGTGCTGATGGACAATGAGTTCCCCAGTAGCCAGCAATGAGCCCTTGTGGCTAAGAAATTCAGTGGTCTCCTGGAGTGCATTCAGAGGAGAGTGGCCAGCAGGTCAAGGGAGGTTATCTTCCCCCTTCTGCTCTGCCCTGGTCAGGCCACAGTTGGAGTACTGAGTCCAGTTCTGGGCTCCCCAGTTCAAGAGAGAGAGGGAACTGCTGGAGAGAGTCCAGGGGAGGCTCTGAAGATGCTGAGGGGCCTGGAGCAGCTGTGTGAGGAGGAAAGGCTGAGAGCCCTGGGGCTGTGGAGCCTGGAGAAGAGCAGCCCCAGAGGGGATCTGAGCAATGCTCAGCAAGAGCTGAAGGACCTGGGGGCTGGGGTGGGACAAGAGGCTGGGGCCAGACTGTTCTCAGTGGCCCTTTCGACGTGCCCATGAAGCCAGGAAGCAGCTTTGTTGTTTGGATCAGGTTATTCCTACTCATTTCCCTTCTGCAGCCTTTTCCACTGCTGCCTTTTAATGAGCTCTCTGGTTGGGGTTGCATTTTGACTTCTTTCCCACCCAGTTGGGAAGCTTTGAACATATGGCCACCACCAGCTGCACCAAGTCATTATTTTCAATTAGTTATTCAGGACCCTGGGATTTGACACTGCCTTCGACTGCCAGCTGCCCACGTACCTGAGGGCTTGGGCGGTCAATACAAACAAGTCTTGATCAAAGCCCAAACCAGTTCCTGATGAATTATTGAGGTCTGGGGGAAAGCTGGCTGCTGTCTGCAGGCACGGGGAAACGTGGAAGCTGAGAGAGAGCTCCTCAAAATGAGCTCCAGCATCGGGATTGTGAGGGCTGGAGCCTGCCCAGAGAAGGCAGGAGTCAGCCCTGAAGAAGGGGACTTGGGGGTGCTGGGGGATGAGAAGCTCAACAGGAGCCAGCAGGGAGCACTTGCAGCCCACAAAGTCGATCACATCCTGGGCTGCAGCAAGAGAAGCAGAGCCAGCAGGGGCAGGGAGGGGATTCTCCCCCTCTGCTCCACTCTGCTGAGACCCCACCTGGAGTCCTGTGTCCAGTTCTGGAGCCCCTAGCACAGGAAGGATCTGGAGGTGCTGGAAGGTGTCCAGAGAAGGGCCAGGAGGATGAGCAGAGGGCTGGAGCTGCTCTGCTCTGAGGACAGACTGAGGGAGTTGGGGCTGTTCAGTCTGGAGAAGAGAAGGCTCTGAGGAGACCTCATTGTGGCCTTCCAGGATCTGCAGGGGGCTGCAAGAAAGCTGGGGAGGGACTTTTGAGGGTGTCAGGGAGGGATAGGACTGGGGGGAATGGAACAAAACTAGCAATGGGTAGATTGAGATTGGATGTGAGGAAGAAGTTCCCCATGAGGGTGGTGAGAGCCTGGCACAGGTTGCCCAGGGAGGTGGTGGAAGCCTCCTGCCTGGAGGTGTTTGCAGCCAGGCTGGATGTGGCTGTGAGCAAGCTGCTGTAGTGTGAGGTGTCCCTGGCCGTGGCAGGGGGGTTGGAACTGGCTCATCCTTGAGCTCCCTTCCCACCCTAACAGTTCTGTGACTCTGTGATTCTATGACTCTATCATATTTTGAGTGCTCACTTTCATGGCACAGCTTTGGGTTATTGAGTCCTTTCTTCTTCCTTCCTTGCAGCTCCCAGACTCAGCTGAAAGAAGAAAATCTGGAGAGCTGTGTTTTGGCATCTAGGAGAGATCTGAACACTCAAGAAACCTTTTGAATAATGCATTGTTTTCCTGGCTGTCCTGAATATCAACTTCCCCACTCTCCAGCACGCTGGAGAGGCTCTTTTTAAACATTATATTGCAGGACCAAGCATATGAGGACACAGTATCCTTGGCAGCCAGACAGAAGATCCTTCCAGCTACCACTCTGGGGTATCTCAGCGTGGTTGCTGCCCTCACTCCTGCTCTGCCAGCTGTGCCACAGGGCAGTGACAGCACCCAGTTATCCCATGAAGCAACCTGGGAACCTGAGATGAGCAGTGACCACTTCTATGGCATCACAAACTCACAGAAGGGAGGTTGTAGACAGGAGGGAGTTAGTCTCTTTTCCCAGGCCACCAGCACCAGGACAAGAGGCCACAGTCTCAAGCTGCACCAGGGGAAGTTTAGGCTCGAGGTGAGGAGAAAGTTCTTCCCAGAGAGAGTTGTTAGCCATTGGGATGTGCTGCCCAGGGAGGTGGTGGAGTCACCATCCCTGGAGGTGTTCAAGAGGGGATTGGACGTGGCACTTGGTTTAGTCATGAGGTCTGTGGTGCCAGGTTGGACTTGATGATCTTTGAGGTCTCTTCCAACCTTGGGGATTCTGTGATTCTCTGAGTTGGAAGGGACCTTAAAGATCATCTACTTCCAATCCCCTGCCAAGGGCAGGGACACCTTCCACTAGCCCAGCTTGCTCAAGGCCTTATCCAACCCAGCCTTGAACGTCTCCAGGGAGGGGACATCCACAACCTCCCTGTTCCAGTGCCTCAGTACCCTCACTGCAAAGAATTTCTTCCTAATCTCCAGTTAAGTGACAACATTGACCTTTCATTGCCTGCTTCTAGGTGGCTTCCCCGCTCTTCTTGTGTGCAGGGTGGTGAAGTGAAGGTTTTGTGAGGTGATGGGTGGCTGGGCTGGAGATGAGGGACAACTTCTTTTCTGCAGAAGTGGTCAGGCACTGGACCAGGCTGCCCAGGGAGGTGCTGGAGTCACCATCCCTGGAGGAGATCAAGAAACCTGTGGCCAAGGCACTTTGGGACCTGGTTTAGTGGCCATGGTGGTGGTGGGTTGATGCTTGGACTCCATGATCTTGGAGGTCTCTTCCAACCCAAACAATTCTCTGATTCTGTGAACCATAGCAGCACAGGAAGGAAAATGGTTTATCCCTGTGAGCATCACACTACCTGGAGAAGAACAATCACAGTCTGCAGAAATTAAAGTGTTAAGGCAAAGCACAGCAGTTGGTCTCTTTTCAGCTGCTCTTGTTCTTAATTCTGAACCATGAAATTATGTTTATCTTATGTTCATGCTCGTGGTCCTATCTTATGGATGGCTTTTGTATGGTTTTTATGTGGCTTCTGTCTTGACTTCTGCCCCCTAGCCACCTGAGATCTGGTCTTGAAGGCAAGTTCCTGTTGGGAGCGAAGAGGCTGGGGCCAGACTCTTGTCAGTGGTGCCCAGGGACAGGACAAGGGGCAGTGGGCACAAGCTGGAAGCCAGGAGGTTCCATCTGAAGATGAAGAGAAAGCTGTTTGGTGTGAGGGGTCCTGGAGCAGGCTGCCCAGAGAGGTTGTGGAGTTTCCTTCTCTGGAGAGCTTCCAGCCCCAGCTGGGCATTGTGCTGCTGGGCAAGCTGCTGGGGGTGCCCCTGGTGTAGCAGGGAGGGTTGGAGTGGCTGATCTCCAGAGGTCCCTTCCAACCCCACCATGCTGGGAGTCTGGGATTCTCTGAGTGGTCAGAATTTCCAGATCTGACACTGCTGTTAGAACAGAGCCCATAAAGATGAGGAGATGCAGGGATGAGATAGTAGAGCATAATGGCAGCATCAGAGGCTGAGAGATGCCTGCAAACCCAGGCTGAAATGAGTCTGATTGCCCAGTACATTATCTTCCACCCCCCAAATGACAATAGTTTTACTGCATAATTGCACTTTTATTGGCTTATTACACTCATTAAGAAGAGCAGCCTTTCTCTCTTTATTCCTTTGTGACTACTTGTCTCCATTGCTCCTGGCTGCAGGCCTAAATCCCTCACCCAGATTTATCTGCAGAGCAACTAGCAATGGTCTGGAAATAGCTGGATGGTCCCTTGGTGCATCCCTTCTCAGTGTCCAGATGCTTAACACCATCCAGAGATCATCATCAAATCATCCTAGATTGGGTTGGGTTGGAAGGGACCCTCAAGATCATCCAGGTCCAACCCAATGTCATGGGGCAGGGACACCTCCCACCAGCCCAGGTCGCTCAGGGCCTCATCCAGCCTGGCCTTGAATACCTCCAGGGAGAGATCATCCACAGCCTCCCTGGGCAACCTGTTCCAGGGTCTCACCACTCTCAATGTAAAGAGGGCTCAGTGTGGTTCAAGAGAGGACCAGGTTCTGGTTTCCCATAGAGCACCTTGCTGTGACTGGCATGAAGATGTCACTTCAGTGCCAGGAGGAATCAAGAAGGTCCCTGCAACCAAGGGGGTGGCAACCTGGGACTGCAAGGCTTTCATGTAGAATCACAGGATGGTTTGGGTGGGAAGGGACCTTTGAAGCTCATCTAGTCCAACTCCCTGCACTCAGCAGGGACATCTGCAACTAGAACAGGTTGCTCAGAGCCCCAAACAACCTGACCTGGAGGGAAAGTCTGATGAGGAGCTGGGGGTGTTCAGCCTGGAGAAAAGGAGACTTAGAGGGGACCTTAGCACTCTCTACACTACCTAAAAGGAAGCTGTAGTCAGGTGGGGGTCAGGCTCTTCAGCCAGGCAAGCAGTGACAGGACAAGAGGGTATGTATGGTGTGAAGCTGCAGCAGGGGAGGTTCAGGTTGGGTATTAGGAAGCAGTTCCTCACAGAAAGGCTGATGGGGCACTGGGATGGACTGCCCAGGGAGGTGGTGGAGTCGCTGTCCCTGGAGGTCTGTAGGAAAAGCTTGGAGGTGGCACTTGGTGGCAGGGTTTAGCTGATGTGGTGGTGTTGATCCTAGGCTGGACTTGATGGTCTCAGAGGTCTTTTCCAGGCTCAAACAATTCTGTGATTCTGTCAGCTGTGGTGCTGAGGGCCGTGGTGGCTTTACATTTGGACTCAGTGATCTTCCAACCAGAACAATTCCACAATTCTCTGCTCTTGCCTACTTTGGGCAAAATGATCCTTTCTGGGAAGCCACGTACCAAAGGAGCAGGAGTCAGCCCTGAAGAAAGGGACTTGGGGGTGCTGGGGGATGAGAAGCTCAACAGGAGCCAGCAGGGAGCACTTGCAGCCCACAAAGTCAATCACATCCTGGGCTGCAGCAAGAGAAGCAGAGCCAGCAGGGCCAGGGAGGGGATTCTCCCCCTCTGCTCCACTCTGCTGAGATCCCACCTGGAGTCCTGTGTCCAGTTCTGGAGCCCCTAGCACAGGAAGGATCTGGAGGGGCTGGAAGGTGTCCAGAGAAGGGCCAGGAGGATGAGCAGAGGGCTGGAGCTGCTCTGCTGTGAGGACAGGCTGAGGGAGTTGGGGCTGTTCAGTCTGGAGAAGAGAAGGCTCCCAGGAGACCTCATTGTGGCCTTCCAGGATCTGAAGGGGGCTCCAAGAAAGCTGGGGAGGGACTTTTGAGGGTGTCAGGGAGTGACAGAACTGGGGGGAATGGAACAGAAATAGAAATGGGTAGATTGAGATTGGATGTGAGGAAGAAGTTGTTGCCCATGAGGGTGGTGAGAGGCTGGCACAGGTTGCCCAGGGAGGTGGTGGAAGCCTCCTGCCTGGAGGTGTTTGCAGCCAGGCTGGCTGTGGCTGTGAGCAACCTGCTGCAGTGTGAGGTGTCCCTGCCCATGGCAGAGGGGTTGGAACTGGCTGAGCCTTGAGGTCCCTTCCCACCCTGACAGTTCTGTGATTCTATGAGCTGCAGCAGGCAGCAGGAGCTGCATCTGCCCCGTGCTGGCAGAAGCACTTGCAGCATCTGCTCGTCAGCAGAACAGCTGTCACTTGCTCAGGCAGCACTGTGAATGAAGCCCAGGACCCAAGCTGGATACAGCAATGAGCAAATAAATTATTGACACTAAGTGCAGGGCTGTGCTCGTTCCACCAGCCCGCAGGCTGCTTACGCCTGCCAGGGCAGAGGGAGGATCAGAGTCTGGCTTCTGAGGGCCTCTGCTACAAGGCACGAGCTGCTGCTTTAAGTGCAGGTCACACTGACTTTGTTTGCCCTGTTCACTGAGGAGCTACATGGGTGAAGAACTCACAAAGTGACACCCACAGCCTGCCCACTGCCTGCTTCTAAAAAGCTCTCCACACCCAATCCCAGACTCCCAGCATGGGGGGGTTGGAAGGGACCTCTGGAGATCAGCCACTCCAACCCTCCCTGATACACCAGAGGCACCCCCAGCAGCTTGCCCAGCAGCACAATGCCCAGCTGGGGCTGGAAGCTCTCCAGACAAGGAGACTCCACAACCTCTCTGGGCAGCCTGTTCCAGCCCTCCAGCACCCTCTCACCAAACAACTTTCTTCTCATCTTCAAGTGGAACCTCCTGGCTTCCAGTTTGTGCCCATTGCCCCTTGTCCTGTCCCTGGGCACCACTGACAAGAGTCTGGCCCCAGCCTCTTGCCCCCCACAGCTCCTTTAGCTCTTGCTGAGCATTGCTCAGATCCCCTCTGGGGCTGCTCTTCTCCAGGCTCCACAGCCCCAGGGCTCTCAGCCTTTCCTCCTCACAAAGCTGCTCCAGGCCCCTCAGCATCTTCAGAGCCTCCCCTGGACTCTCTCCAGCAGTTCCCTGTCCCTCTGGAACTGGGGAGCTCAGATCTGGACCCAGGACTCCAGATGTGGCTGACTGGGGCAGAGTAGAGGGGAAGAAGAACCTCCCTTGACCTGCTGGCTGCACTCCTCTGAACGCACTGCAGGATATCATTAGCCTTCTTCGGCACATGGCTGGCTCTTGGGGAACTTAAAGTCCACCAGGAGTTGCAAGTCCTTCTCCCTGGAGCTCCTTCCCAGCAGGTCACCCCCTCACCTGTACCAGTGCAGGGGTTTGTTCTTCCCTGGGTTCAGGACCCTACACTTAGCCCTGTTGGAACTTGTGGTTTGAAGTTCTATCTGCATGACAAGAGAGCCGCAGAGGAAAGCTCTGCTTTGGCTTTAGCTTTGGTGATGGTGTAATCACAGAGTCACCAAGGCTGCAAGAGACCTGAAAGATCACCAAGTCCAACCTGGCACCACAGACCTCATGACTAAACCATGGCACCAAGTCCAATCCCCTCTTGAACACCTCCAGGGACGGTGACTCCACCACCTCCCTGGGCAGCACATTCCAAGGGCCAATCTCTCTTGCTGGGAAGAACTTCTTCCTAACATCCAGCCTAAACCTCCCCTGGCACAGCTTGAGACTGTGTCCTCTTGTTCTGGTGCTGGGTGCCTGGCAGAAGAGACCAACCCCCACCTGGCTACAACCTCCCTTCAGGGAGTTGGAGAGAGCAAGAAGGTCTCCCCTGAGCCTCCTCTTCTGCAGGCTAAGCAACCCCAGCTCCCTCAGCCTCTCCTCACAGGGCTGTGCTCCAGACCCCTCCCCAGCTTTGTTGCCCTTCTCTGGACACGCTCAAGTGTCTCAATGCCCTTCTTAAACTGAGGAGCCCAGACCTGGACACAGGACTCAAGGTGTTGCCTCAGCAGTGCTGAGTACAGGGGGACAATGACCTCCCTGCTCCTGCTGGCCACACTGTTCCTGCTGCAGGCCAGGATGCCATTGGCCTTCTTGGCCACCTGGGCACACTGCTGGCTCATGTTCAGCCGGCTGTCAATCAGCACCTCCAGGTCCCTCTCTGTTTGGCAGCTCTCCAGCCACTCTGACCCCAGCCTGTGGTGACTATGATGATGATGATGATGATGATGATGCCTTCAGCAAAGCACCATCCTTCAATTTTTAATGGACTTGGGTCTCGCTCTCCCCCGTGGCTCCCCCTGAAGCCTGGGATGAAGTCGCTGCTGCTCTAAAGGTTAATCTGAGGCTGTAATGAGTGGAGCAGATTAAACACTGGTGACATTCTGTTTTCCCATCCTGTACAGATAAAATATTTACACTTTGAGGGGGAGATCAATTTGGAAAGCAGGTGCAGCGTTGATGTTTACAGCCTTTTAATCAGCAGCCTTAATGAACAAGTTGTTTGCTAATGATTAATCACCCACCCAAATACCCTGGGGATTTGTCAGTTTTGAACTTGAAGGCATCTTGGCTGTTGGGGTTTGGGGTTTTTTTCCCTTCACTTTGAGAAGAATAATGCCATAAAATGATGATGATGATGATGGTGATGATGATGGTGTCCTTTTGAGTGCTTGAACTGGGAAGATGCAGGCTCAGGAGTGCTGTTCCAGATAGTAAGTAGGAAAAGCCCAGCTCTGGGCCAAGTGAGGAGGGACATCTTCTGCAGAAACATTATTTATCAGGCTTTAATGCTTTTAATGTCACCCTTTGCAGCTGCAGCTGTGCAGGGAGGAGGATGGGGGTGGTGATAATTTCCTACACCTGGCAGCAACTCCTCTCCGTACAAGTTATGCTTGGGGTGTTCAGTTTCAACATCTGGTAGTAGCTCCTCTGCATAAATGTTAGGCTGAGGGTGATAGAATAGAATAGAATAGAGTAGAACAGGATAAGATAGGATAGGATAGAATAGAATAGAATAGAATAGAATAGAATAGAATAGAATAGAATAGAATAGAATAGAATAGAATAGAATAGGATAGGATAGGATAGAATAGAATAGGATAGGATAGAATAGGATAGAATAAAATAGAATAGGATAGAATAGGATAGACTAGACTAGACTAGACTAGAATAGAATAGAATAAACCAGGTTGGAAGAGACCTTTGAGATCATCCAGTCCAACCTATCACCCAACACCATCTCATCAACTCAACCATGGCACCAAGTGCCTCACCCAGGCTCCTCCTAAACACCTCCCTGGGCAGCACATTCCAATGGCCAATCTCTCTTGCTGGGAAGAACTTCTTCCTAACATCCAGCCTAAACCTCCCCTGGCACAGCTTGAGGCTGTGTCCTCTTGTTCTGGCTGCCTGGCAGAAGAGACCAACCCCCACCTGGCTACAACCTCCCTT
Organism: Colaptes auratus; assembly: GCA_015227895.2. Classification (NCBI taxonomy): domain Eukaryota; kingdom Metazoa; phylum Chordata; class Aves; order Piciformes; family Picidae; genus Colaptes; species Colaptes auratus. Next base: position 12,252 of record JAAWVA010000963.1, read on the forward strand.
CAGGGAGTTGGAGACAGCAAGAAGGTCTCCCCTGAGCCTCCTCTTCTCCAGGCTAAGCAACCCCAGCTCCCTCAGCCTCTCCTCACAGGGCTGTGCTCCAGACCCCTCCCCAGCTTTGTTGCCCTTCTCTGGACACCTTCCAGCACCTCAACATCTTTGCTAAACTGAGGGGCACAGAATTGGACACAGGACTCAAGGTGTGGCCTAACCAGTGCAGAGTATGGTGGGCAGCTCCCCTCCACACAAGCCCAAGGGGCTGTTCAGTTTCTACACCTGGTAGCAGCTTCTCTCCATGTAGGTTAGGCTGGGGGTGATGTTTTCCTGCACTTGGTGGCAACTCCTCTCCATGCAAGCTAGGTTGGGGATGGTGGGAGATGTCAGCTGGGTAGGGAGGATGAAGAAGGGTGTGGGCTCTGCTGCTGGCTTTCAAGCACAGCCCTGCTAGAGGTGAGTTTTACTTCTGGCTTTGTCGGGGCTTGGAGAATGATGGTCTCCAGGTGGGGCAAGTTCTCAGGTTTGGCCTGGATTAGAGGGAAGTCTTAGGAAGTGGGATGGAAAGAAGGCATCAAGAGCTTAAGAGGGGAAAGAAAATAACCTTTCTTACTACTTGAACTTTTGGGATCAGCCCAACCCATGCTATTCTGAGCCAGCTTCCCCAGATAATGTTGCCCAGCAGCTTGGTCTTTGTTTTTTTTTCAGTCTTTTAACTGTGTTCATTAAGGTATGAGACCTCTTGGAGCTGGGATTGCCTAATAAGGATGAGAATTCCAGCTGTTTGAAGTGTTATTGTTCCTTTGACTCACGAGGATGAATTCAGTGACCTCTCCTGGCTCTGGGGGCTCCTCTTGGCCTCGACGTTGTTGTGTCTTTGTTGTCCAGAGCTAAACCTTTTGTTGCATGGCCCCAAGATTGTGTTGGTGACTCGAAAGCAGCTAAAAATAGCCAAATCAGAAGAGATTTGCCAGTAAAATGAGGGTTTATTACTTCTCTTCTTGCATCCCTGGGGGCCCGTGGGGGTCCTTTTGCCTCCTGCAGAGCAAAACCTTCTCGTTTTCTTCTCGGTGCCAAACATCTGGGGAGAGCTCATTAAGGGACAACTCTGCCCTGCGACCTGGGATGATTCATTTTTGCTATGCAATAGCCTGCTCTCTGTTAATGGAGGCAGAGGTTGGTGATTGGCTCCCTGCTACGGAGGGGTCATTAAGATTTCATTCCCTGCTCCACGTTACGAAGCGGTCAGTGGCTTCATTTATTCATGGGGAGCAGTTTGACAGGGATAAAGGTGGAAAAGGCTGTGTCCTCCTGGAGAAGATGCATGGGCAAAGGTGGAAAAGGCTGTGTCCATGGTTAGAGGTGGCAAAGGCTGTGTCCTCCTGGATAGGCTCCATGGGTAGAGGTGGCAAAGGCTGTGTCCTCTTGGGTAGGCTTCATGGATAGAGGTGGCAAAGGCTGTGTCCTCTTGGGTAGGCTTCATGGATAGATGTGGCAAAGGCTGTGTCCACCTGGATAGGCTCTGTGGGAAAGGTTCTGTCCTTATGGGTAGGCTTCATGGATAGAGATAACAAGGCTGTGTCCTCCTGGATAGACTCTGTGGCAAAGGCTGTGTCCTTCTGGATAGCCTCCATGGATACAGGTGGCAAAGGCTGTGTCCTCCTGGATAGGTTCTGTGGCAAAGGCTGTGTCCTCTTGGGTAGGCTCCATGGATAGAGGTGGCAAAGGCTGTGTCCTCCTGGGTAGGCTCCATGGATAGAGGTGGCAAAGGCTGTGTCCTCCTGGATAGGCTCCATGGATAGAGGTGGCAAAGGCTGTGTCCTCTTGGGTAGGCTCCATGGATGGAGGTGGCAAAGGCTGTGTCCTCCTGGATAGGCTCCATGGATAGAGGTGGCAAAGGCTGTGTCCTCTTGGTAGGCTCTATGGATAGAGGTGGCAAAGGCTGTGTCCTCCTGGATAGGCTCCATGGATAGATGTGGCAAAGGCTGTGTCCTCTTGGGTAGGCTCCATGGATGGAGGTGGCAAAGGCTGTGTCCTCTTGGGTAGGCTCCATGGATAGAGGTGGCAAAGGCTGTGTCCTCCTGGGTAGGCTCCATGGATAGAGGTGGCAAAGGCTGTGTCCTCTTGGGTAGGCTCCATGGATGGAGGTGGCAAAGGCTGTGTCCTCTTGGGTAGGCTCCATGGGTAGATGTGGAAAAGGTTCTGTCCTCTTGGGTGGGCTCCATGGATAGAGGTGGCAAAGGCTGTGTCCTCCTGGATAGGCTCTATGGATAGAGGTGGCAAAGGCTGTGTCCTCTTGGGTAGGCTTCATGGATAGATGTGGAAAAGGATGTGTTCACCTGGATAGGCTCTGTGGGAAAGGCTGTGTCCTCCTGGATAGTCTTTATGGATAGAGGTGGCAAAGGCTGTGTCCTCCTGGATAGGCTCTGTGGCAAAGGCTGTGTCCTTCTGGATAGTCTCTATGGATAGAGGTGGTAAAGGCTGTGTCCTCCTGGATGGGATGCATGAACAAAGGTGGCAAAGGCTGTGTCCTTCTGGATAGTCTCTATGGATAGAGGTGGTAAAGGCTGTGTCCTCCTGGATGGGATGCATGAACAAAGGTGGCAAAGGCTGTGTCCTCTGGATAGTCTCTATGGATAGAGGTGGTAAAGGCTGTGTCCTCCTGGATGGGATGCATGAACAAAGGTGGCAAAGGCTGTGTCCACCTGGATAGGCTCCATGGATAGAGGTGAAAAAGCCTGTGTCTTCCTGGATAGTCTCTATGGATAGAGGTGGCAAAGGCTGTGTCCTCTTGGGTAGGCTCCATGGATGGAGGTGGCAAAGGCTGTGTCCTCTTGGGCAGGCTTCATGTGGATAGAGGTGGCAAGGCTGTGTCTCTTGGGTAGGTCCATGGATGATAGGTGGCAAAGGCTGTGTCCTCTTGGGTGGGCTCCATGGATAGAGGTGGCAAAGGCTGTGTCCACCTGGATAGTCTCTATGGATAGAGGTGGCAAAGGCTGTGTCCTCCTGGATAGTCTCTATGGATAGAGGTGGCAAAGGCTGTGTCCTCTTGGGTAGGCTCTGTGGAAAAGGTTCTGTCCTCTTGCGTAGGCTTCATGGATAGAGGTGACAAAGGCTGTGTCCTCCTGGATAGGCTCCATGGATGGAGGTGGCAAAGGCTGTGTCCTCTTGGATAGGCTCTATGGATAGAGGTGGCAAAGGCTGTGTCCTCCTGGGTAGGCTCCATGGATAGAGGTGGCAAAGGCTGTGTCCTCCTGGATAGGCTCCATGGATAGAGGTGGCAAAGGCTGTGTCCTCTTGGGTAGGCTCCATGGATGGAGGTGGCAAAGGCTGTGTCCTCCTGGATAGGCTCCATGGATAGAGGTGGCAAAGGCTGTGTCCACCTGGATAGGCCCTGTGGGAAAGGCTGTGTCCTCTTGG
>JAAWVA010000964.1:0-15660 GCA_015227895.2 Colaptes auratus
TGGAGAAGGAAGGGGGCTGGGGGTGGATGGGGGCTGGGGATGGATGGATGGATGGATGGTGGAGAAGGAAGGGGGCTGGGGGTGAATGGGGGCTGGGGATGGATGGATGGATGGATGGATGGATGGATGGATGGATAGATGGATGCTGGAGAAGGAAGGGTGCTGGGGGTGGATAGGGGCTGGATGGATGGATAGATGGATGTGGATAGTGGAGAAGGAAGGGTGCTGGGGGTGGATGGGGGCTGAGGGTGGATGGGGGTTGGGGAAGGAAAGGTGGTGGGGGTGGATGTGTGCTGGGGGAAGGAAGGGTGCTGGGGGTGAATGGGTGCTGCAGATGCACCCCAGCACCCCTGAGTCAACCCAATGGGCACCCATCAAGCTTCACCCCAGCATGTCCAAGTCCATTGAGATGGGGGAGTTATGGACCAGGGTTTGTCCTGACCCCGTGGCCCCTTGGATCATGGTGCTCCCAGGGGTGGGAAATGAAGGAGGATCCCCCCAAACCCTGCCCAACATCCAAACCCAACAGGAGAAGCTGCAGGAGATGCAATGGGGGAGGGGCGGGGGGTGTTCCATCAGCAGCAAAGCTGTGCTGTGTCCTTCCTCCCCGGCAGGTGAAGAGGATGCTGAAGCCACTGCAGAGCCCCTCAGGGGAAGCTCAAACCCTCCCCTTCCTCCTCATCCCCTGTCCCCCCTCCCACAAGCCAGGAGGGTCCCAGTTTGGGTCTCTGAGCCCTCCCCTGCCATCCACCCGCGGCAAATGCTCCTCGGCGGGCAGGGAACCCCCCGGCTGGAGCCGAATCGCCTCGGTGCCGCTGCCGCCTCCCTCTCAGCTCCCCGGGCATGAGTTATAATGGGCAATAAAAAGGGAAATCAGAGCACTGGTGCCAGTTGCTGTGACTAATCCGAGCCCCAGCCCATTAACTGGTGAGGGGAGCATCCATCCTGGCTCTCGTTAGAAGCTCCACCACGTCCCCAGGGATAAATCTCCTGGCGCGGCAGGGTGGGCACAGCATCCTCCCCCCCCCCCCCCCCCCCCCCCCCCAAGCTGGGCTTTGCTCCTCAGCAGGAGCCAAAGGGCATCTGGGCTCTGGTTGGGAGCTGAGGGATGCACAAGGGATGGAGCTGGGCACCTGGGTCCTGTCCTCTTGATGGGGATGGGAATGGAGGGGCTGGGGGCTGCAAAGGGGGACGAGGAGGAAGGCTTGAGCCCCGGGAGGACCCCACGCAGATGGAAGTGGGGAAGGGAAACTGAGGCAGGGAGCAGCTGGTGCTCAGGCAGCACTGGAGGGCAACCTATCACTGGCAGCATCCCAATGCCAGTGGTCTCCCAGCATCCTATCAACAGCACCCCAGCACCAGCAGCAGCCCAGCATCCTATCAACAGCACCCCAGCACCAGCAGCACCCCAGCACCAGCAGCACCCCAGCACCAGCAGCGACCCCTTCCACCCTGCAAGACTTTGCCTCCAAATCCCCATTTTATCCTGAAGTGCTGACTAAGATCCCATTTCCTGCCGGCCCAGCACTGGTGCAGATGTTGGCTTCTGATGCCTCAGGGGAATCCCCTCCCTCCGGAGCTGTTGGTGGCAGCACAGCCTTGGCCCAGGGTGTTGATTTAAAAGCGCTTCCCGTGGAAGCCATCAGCAGAAAGGGATGGGAATCGATCAAAAGCAGGTTCAGATCCTGCTGAAAGGACCCAGATCCAGGGGCTGGAGGCCATAAATCAACATCAACACCACCACTGACATCAGCATCAACATCAGCATCAGCATCATCAGCAGCACTGACAGGAACATCAACGTTGACATTGACATCAACATCAGCAGCAGACATTGAATGAAAGAGGGGCAAGTGGGAGGTGCTGAGTGGAAATTTCTCCTGGTTCAAGTCAAGAGGCTGCTGAGGAGCATGGATGGTCCTACCTGGCTGTGGCTGCACCGTCCTGGCCTTGCCTGAAGGGTGGCCACACTCTTGAAGGGCTCTGAAGGTGGAAGCAAGAGGTGGAAAGGGATCTCTGGTCCCTCCACGCCAGCCCAGGGACAAATCTGAGCTCTTGCTGAGGCTCTTTGGGGTGTCACAGCGGGATTGGGGCTCAGCTGAGGTTGCAGGGACAAGTGATGCTGGCTGGAAGGGAGCCTGGAGGGCTCTCAGCCAAGCTTGGACCACTGGAGGTGACCAGAGCTTGAAGACCTCAAGATGGTGCTGCCAAGGATGGAGATATTCCACTTGCTTCCATTCTCCTTATCCCAAGCCAGCATGGGGAGCTGAGCTGGAGTCAGTGGGGAGCATGAGGACCTTCATGGTGGTCCCCCTGCCCTGGCTTTGATGTCATTTCTCCAGTGGGACAAACTGGAGGATGCCCTTGGCTAGAAACCACTGCTGCTGATGATCAGGGACTTGAGATCCATCTAACACATCCTGGGCCTGGACAACCTCCTCTTCCCCCCAGCCTGGAGCAGGCCTCAGCATCCATCTGGAGCTGGCCAATTTGGGGAGGTTTTCCAAATCCACCTCCACTTCGTGGTGGACACAGAGCCAGTGTCCTGCTGCCTGGCCACTGGACCTCCTCCTGGAGCACCTGAATCTTCTTGGAAGCAAGTCAGAGACTGCCAGGCTTGGAGGTGTTTTTACAACCTCCCTCCACCCCCCTCCCCACCTCTGCCCGCGGCTGGAGCAGGGTCCCTGCGGGGAGCTGGCCCTGGCTGCTTGGCAGGGACTCATCTGGCATCACCAGCTCTGAGCAGGCTCCTTGTCAAGGAGCTGGAGGGCCTCCAACCTGATGGTTTTCATTTCATCCCCAGCTCCTTGCCAGCAGAGGCCTCATTGGCTCATTGACCACGCAGGGGGAGCGGCTGCTGGCTGGGAGCAACCTGCCGGAGCTGGAGGTGGGGGTGGGACCATCCTGGCTGGTGCTGAGCAATTCCCAGCCCACTCCCCCATCAGGTGCCTCTCGTTTCTTTCTCATGGAGTCAGCACCTGGGCAGGCTCTGGAGGCTGAGTTGTGGTTTCTGGATGGTCCCAGAGCACCTCTCTCACCCTCCAGGCTGGGCACAGCTCCTGGCCTCCTCCAGAGGGGGTGGGAGCAGGACGCGGCAGGGAGCAGACGCGCGGCGCACCGAGCGGGTGGTCAGCTTTGGGTGCTCCTGGCAGCTCTTCTGGGTGGGAAAGGACCTCCAAAGGACATCTCATCCAACCCCTGCTCTGCAGTAAGCAAGGGCATCCTCAGCTAGATCAGGCTGCCCACAGCCTCTTCCCACCACCTAACGCAACGGAGGCGCGGCGGCGCCTTGGTGCCCAGCCCAGGGTTTGCCCCAGCCCTGGAAGTGTCCAAGGTCAGGAACTTTGAGCAGAGCAACCTGGTCTAGTGGAAGAAGTTCTTCACCATGAGGGTGGTGAGAGACTGCTGGCACAGGTTGCCCTGGGAGGTGGTGGAAGCCTCAGCCCTGGAGGTGTCCAAGGCCAGGCTGGAGGTGGCTCTGAGCGACCTGCTCTGGTGTGAGGTGGCCCTGCCCATGGCAGGGGGGTTGGAACTGGCTGAGCCTGGAGGTCCCTTCCAGCCCTGACAGTTCTCTCATTCTATGATATCCCTGCCCATGGTCATAGTTTATAGTTTCAGAGTTTCAGTCAGGGTTGGAAGGGACCACAAGGATCAGCTAGTTCCAACCCCCCTGCCATGGGCAGGGACACTCTACCCTAGATCAGGCTGGCCAGAGCCTCATCCAGCCTGGCCTTAAACACCTCCAGGGACGGGGCCTCAACCACCTCCCTGCACAACCCATTCCAGGGCTTCACCACTCTCATGAGGAAGAACTTCCTCCTCACATCCAGCCTGAATCTCCCCACCTCCAGCTCCATTCCATTCCCCCTGGTCCTATCACTGCCTGAGAGCCTGAGCAGTCCCTCCCCAGCCTTCTTGTAGCCCCCTTCAGATACTGGAAGGCCACAATGAGGTCGCCTCGGAGCCTTCTCCTCTCCAGACTGAACAGCCCCAACTCCTTCAGTCTGTCCTCATAGGAGAGGTGCTCAGCCCTCTGCTCATCCTCCTGGCCCTGCTCTGGACACCTTCCAGCCCCTCCAGATCCTCTTGTCATAGGGGCTCCAGAACTGGAGGCAGTACTCCAGGTGGGGTCTCAGCAGAGCTGAGCAGAGGGGGAGAATCACCTCCCTTGCCCTGCTGGCCACACTTCTCCTGATGCAGCCCAGGATCTGATTGGCTTTCCGGGCTGCAAGTGCCCCCTGAGAGCTCCTGGGGAGCTTCTCCTCCCCCAGCACCCCAAGGCTCTCTCCTCAGGCTGCTCTCCAGCCAGTCCCTGCCCCAAGCCTGGATTTGTGCCTGGGGTTGCCTCCACCCAGCTGCAGGACCCTGCCCTTGGTCTTGTTGAAGCTCCTGAGGTTGGCTTGTGCCCAGCTCTGCAGCCTGCCCAGGACCCTCTGGAGGGATCCCTTCCCTCCAGCCTGCCCAGCTCCCTCTGGGGGGGATCCCTTCCCTCCAGCCTGCCCAGCTCCCTCCCTTCCCTCCAGCCTGCCCAGCTCCCTCCCTTCCCTCCAGCCTGCCCAGGTCCCTCTGGATGGATCCCTTCCCTCCAGCCTGTGTCTGCTGCACCACACAGCTTGGTGTCCTCAGCACACTTGCTGAGGGTGCACTCAATAAGGGGTTGAGTTAGATGATAAGGGGTTGAGTTAGATGACAAGGGGTTGAGTTAGATGACAAGGGGTTGAGTTAGATGACAAGGGGTTGGTCAAGGGGTTGAGTTAGGTGACCCTTGAGGTCCTTTCCAACCCGACCCCATTCCATGGCTCTTTGCTCCCTGTGTCACCTCGGCACCCTCTAGGAGGTGGTTTGAGGGCACTTTGGCACCCCCCCAAGCGCCCTGACCTTGGAGAAGTGACCACTTGCTGTGGGCTTAAGGGATGGAACATGGCCACGGGGAGGAACTTCTTTAACTCAGCCCTGGAGCAGGCTGCCCGGAGAGGTGGTGGAGTCTCCATCTCTAGAGACGTTCCGAACCCACCTGGATGTGGCCCTGTGTGACCTTCTCGAGGTGACTCTGCCTTGGACTGAAGGATCTCCACAAGTCCCTTCCAACAGCCATCATTGTGTGGTTCTGTGGCCTGGAGAGGACCTCCTGGCGATGAGACTTCCCCCACACAGCTCCTCAAGCCTCAGCCAGCCACAGCCTGGCCATGTGCCCTCCTTAACGTCGAGGAGCTGGAACTGACGGCACTTTGGCGTCACCCCAAGCACTTTGACCTTGGGCTGTTGTCCACTTCCCATGGGTTTGAGGGATGGAACCAGGCTTGGGAGCTGGCTGGGTGTGAGCCACCTCCTCTCCTCCTCTGGCCATGGGGGTTTGGGGCTGTTCCAGCAGCATCCCGGCCCGCCGTCGCTTGACGAGGATGGAGGTTGAGGTGGAGATAATCAAGGCCAAGAGCATTAAATCTTGGCCAGCCACCAGCCAGGCTGCCTCAGCCACCAGCCTGCAAGCCCTTGGAGATGGCTTCCTTCCTCTCCCATAACCCTGTCCATCAGCTGGGCCAACAGAGGCAAAGGTGGGAGGGGAAGGGTTGTAAAAAGGAGGGAGAAAACAAACACTTCCCTCTGGGGAGATTAATGAGGGTTTGAGAGCCCCACTGGAGCCCCCTCCCACCCCATGTCCTCGGCCAATTAGCTGAGATAATGAGCTCTGCTCCGGGCTCAGGCTCTCCATTGGGACCATGTGATCCCAGTTGTGACCTCATGGTCCTTAAGTGGCCAGAGATAGGCCAGAGATTCGTAGATCCATGGCATGGGTTGGGTTGGAAGGGGTCTTGAAGATCATCTAGTTCCAGCCCCTTGTGGACATCAGAGGGGCCCAGGGCAGGGGGGTTAGAACTGGATGGTCTTCTACCTTTCCCTAGGTCATCTTCCACCTTTCCTTAGATCATCTTCCACCTTTCCCTAGGTCATCTTCAACCTTTCCCTAGGTCATCTTCCACCTTTCCTTAGATCATCTTCCACCCTTCCTTAGGTCATCTTCAACCTTTCCCTAGGTCATCTTCAACCTTTCCCTAGGTCATCTTCAACCTTTCCCTAGGTCATCTTCCACCTTTCCCTAGGTCATCTTCCACCTTTCCCTAGGTCATCTTCCACCTTTCCCTAGGTCATCTTCCACCTTTCCCTAGGTCATCTTCCACCTTTCCCTAGGTCATCTTCCACCTTTCCCTAGGTCATCTTCAACCCTTCCCTAGGTCATCTTCCACCTTTCCCTAGGTCATCTTCCACCTTTCCCTAGGTCATCTTCAACCTTTCCTTAGGTCATCTTCAACCCTTCCCTAGGTCATCTTCAACCTTTCCCTAGGTCATCTGCAACCTTTCCCTAGGTCATCTGCAACCTTTCCCTAGGTCATCTGCAACCTTCCACTAGCCCAAGCTGCTCAAAGCCTCACCCAACCTGGCCTTGGAAACCTCCAAGGAGGGGACATCTACAACCTCCCTTGACAAAAGGGGATCACAAGATCCCTAACTGGCCACAGAGTCATAGATTCATAGCCCTCCAAGGCCCAACCCTGGAGCCCTCCTAGCCCCAACCCTAGAGCTCTCCTAGCCCCAACCTCAGAGCCATCCAACCCCAACGCTGGAGCCCTGCTAGCCCCAACCCTGAAGCCATCCAACCCCAAAGCCATCCAACCCCAACCCTGGAGCCCTCCAACCCCCAACCCTGGAGCCCTCCAACCCCCAACCCCAGATCCATCCTAGCCCCAACCCTGGAGCCCTGCAACCCCCAACCCTGGAGTCCTCCAACCCCCAACCCTGGAGTCCTCCAACCCCCAACCCCAGATCCATCCAACCCCAACCCTGGAGCCCTTCTAGTCCCACTCCTGAAGACCTCCAACCCCCAACCCTGGAGCCCTTCTAGTCCCAATCCTGAAGACCTCCAACCCCCAACCCTGGAGCCCTTCAATCCCTAGCCCCAGAGCCCTCCAACCCCCAACCCTGGAGCCCTCCAACCCCGGAGCCCTCCAACCCCCAACCCTGGAGCCCTCCAATCCCTAACCCTGGAGCCCTCCAACCCCCAACCCTGGAGCCCTTCAATCCCTAACCCCAGAGCCATCCAACCCCAACCCTGGAGCCCTCCTAGCCCCAGCCCTGGAGCCATCCAACCCCAGTCCTGGAGCCCTCCTAGCCCAAATCCTGGAGCCCTCCAACCCCAGATCCCTCCAACCCCCAACCCCGGAGCCCTCCAACCCCCAACCCTGGAGCTCTCCAACCCCTCCTTCTTCTCTTTGAGGATGCCTGAAGGGAAAAAAACCAGAATCCCCAAATAAATCAAACTTGCAACTGGTCTCCAAGCATCCCATTGATGGCAGCTGGAAAGGGGCCACGGCTGGCTCCAGCGGAGCTGTGGCTTTTCTTGGCTGCAGCTGGAGGGGTCTGGGGCAAACCATCCTGAGTTTGCTTGCTCTGCTGGCTGGGGGGGGCTGGGGAGGGGAGGGAGGAGGGGGACACGCTGGGTTTGGGGGTAGGAAAGGATTCTGACCCAAGAGAGGAAGCTGGAAGCCATAACTCACCTGGAAGAGGTCTCGCTGGCAAGTCGGCCTCGGCTTGTGGGGCTGGAATGCAGCTCCTCACGGCGAGTGGCAAGGAGGAATTATGCTGGGCCAGAAAAGGGCCCTTTTTTCCACCCTCCTGCCCAGCTCCCAGCAGGGCTGGTACCCAGCTGTGTTATTCTGGAGCTGCATCTCCTGGGCTGGTCCCACCACGGGGGCTACAGGCCAAGGATTTGCTCAGGGACAGCAGCAGCCCTCCCAGATGTCCCATCCTGCGCTGCCCTCACACAGCAGCCTCCCTCCTCTCCCTCAGATCCCACCTCCAGCCCCATATTTCTTCTCTGGCCATGGGGAACCACTTGATTTAATAGGTGGGGGCTGCAAGTGGAGCTTTTTCCACCTTCTACTCCCCTCCTGGTGGCTTTCTGCTTTGGATTTCTTCTCGGTGACTCCATCTGAGCAGGGGAACAGTCCCTGAGCAGGGGAACAGTCCCTGAGCAGGGGAACAGTCCCTGAGCAGGGGAACAGTCCCTGAGCAGGACAAATCCAGACCTTTTCTGCCTCAAAAAATCAAAGCTGGCTGCTGGCAGGGGATGGCTCCCTAATCTCTCCCCCCCCACCCCAAGCACCCCAAGGCCCCTCACCCACACTGGGTGCCCTGGGATGGAGAGAAACGGCCAAGAGGATCCACTGGGATTTTGGGAGCAAAGCCCCACAGCCACTGGGTGTCCCTGCTGCAGCGTGGAGCAGCCCAGACCCCCCGTGAGGGGAGGCTGCTTGGTGGCCAAGCAGCCACGGGGCCGAGCCAAGAAGCTCTTCACATCCAGCAGCTCCAAACCTGGCAGCGGCTCCCTGGGTGCAGAACTTCTCCCTTGGCTCCCAGGCTGCTTTCCGTGCCTGGGTCATTAGTTCTGCAGCTGGGTTGATGTTCAGAGTGGCTGAACCTGCTGTGAGGAGCTTTGGGGATTATTTATGGCTAATTATTGGTGTTGGGCTGGCAGGGAGGGGTGGAGGGATCCAACACCGTGGCGCTTACAGGGCTCCTTCCAAGCCGCGTTGGGTTCCTCCACCCCAGCGTGCGTCCGGACGATGCCAGCTCACGTTAGCTTCATCCCACCCCCTCCCTGCCCCTTCCCACCAAGAAACTTTGGGTCAAGCCAGACTTGAGAAGAGGAAAATCCTTTGCAGAGGATCTTTTGGTGTCCTTCCAGGCGAGCTCTTGTCAAGCAATCAATGGGAGCAGCTCTGGGCAGGGGTGGAAGGAGCTGAGCCGCGGCGCAGGGTTCGCCGCATTTGCATCACATTAACTCCGGCTGCCAAACGTCTCCTCCTCTGCAGCTGAAAGTGATAAGGCTGGGGGGGGGGGGGGGGGGAGGAAAAAGGGAGAAAAAAATAGTCCTGGAGTCAATTTTGCAAAGCAGCTTTCAAAAATCCCCAGGCCAGGCTCTGTGGTTGCAGTCTCAGCTCTCTCTGCACAGCCAGGAGACGTCGCTCGCTTCAAAGGCAGGAGGAGAAAAGGCCTTTGAGTCACAGCTCAACCTGGAGAGCTTGGGGAAGGAGATGAGCTCCTGCAGATCCCATCCCCAGGACCACTGGAACTGCTGGGAGAGAGTCCAGAGGAGGCTCTGAAGATGCTGAGGAGCAAAAAAAGCTGAAAGCCTTGGAGCTGTGTGGAGCCTGGAGGAGAGCAGCCCCAGAAGGGATCTGAGCGATGCTCAGCAAGAACTGAAGGGCCGGGGGGCAAGAGGCTGTGGCTCAGGGGTGCCCAGGGACAGGACAAGGAGCAAGGGGCACCAGCTGGATCCCAGGAGGTTCCACGAGGAGAACCTGCCTCTGCCACGCCTGCAGCTCCACCTGGATGCTTTTTCACCACTCATTTTGGGTGAGAAGATGTCTTTTTTTGCCGCCCCTTCCCTGTGGACATGACCCCTGTGTGTGACCAAAGGGCCCAAGAGAATCCAGGCAGGTGAGGCTCACCAGAGGACTCACCAGAGGAGTGACCTCCTCCCTCCCAGAGTATCTCCAGCTCCCATTCCATTCGGTGGAAGGGCCACAAAGTCCAGCCAAGGTGACACCAACCCACCCGAAGCCAGACGGGGCCCGGCACTGCCGGGGCCAAGGCTGCTCCCACAGCGGTGCACCCTCCCCAGGGGATTTTTAACCACTCTGGGCTTCAAACCCAGCCTAAAGTCCCTTGCTGGAGCGGCTAAGCTAAGCTCTTGGCTTGGTGCACAACTCCCAGCCCTGAAGCAGCTGCAGAGCCAAGCTCCTGGGCTCGGCGGATGGACGCTGAGGGAGTGTTTTTAATGCCCCAAAACCAAGCAGGTTTGGAAGTGAGGTCACCAGCCTGCCTTACCTGCTGGTGGTTCCTCAAGCTCCAGGTCCCTCTGGCATCTTCCAAAGCAACAACACTGAGGCCTGAAAGAGGGTTGTGGGTTTTTTTTGGGGGGGAGAGGTGGGGGTCCTCCCGTGGTGGCCACCAAGGAAGGGGCTTTTGGGGGTGCGTCGCCTCTACGTGGCGTGCAGAGAGCATTCCCTAGGAGCAGCCCCAGCTGGAGGGCACATCACAGAAGCCATCAGAGAATATACAATACAATACAATACAACAGGTTGGAAGAGACCTTCAAGATCATCACGCCCAACCCATCAACCAATCCAACCCACCCAAAACACAACACAGTACCATACAGTACAATACAGTACATACAGTACAATCCAACCACCTAAACAACCAAAAAACTGAACCCTGGCACCAAGCACCCCATCAAGCCTCTTCTTGAACACCTCCAATGAAGGTGACTCCACCACTTCCACAGGCAGCTGATTCCAGTGGGCAATCACTCTCTCAGTATAGAACTTCTTCCTAACATCCAGCCTAAACCTGCCCTGGCGCAGCCTGAGACTGTGTCCTCTTGTTCTGGTGCTGGCTGCCTGGGAGAAGAGACCAACCTCCGCCTGGCTACACCTCCCTTCAGGTAGTTGTAGAGAGCAATAAGGTCACCCCTCAGTCTCCTCTTCTCCAGGCTAAGCAACCCCCAGCTCCCTCAGCCTCTCCTCATAGGGCTTGTCTTCCAACCCCTCACCAACTTTGTTGCCCTTCTCTGGACACGCTCCAGTAAGACAACACTCTTTCCTAAACTGAGGGGCCCAGAACTGGACACAGGACTCAAGGTGCGGCCTAACCAGTGCAGTGTACAGGGGCAGAATGACCTCCCTGCTCCTGCTGGCCACACTGTTTCTGATGCAGGCCAGGATGCCATTGGCCTTCTTGGCTGCCTGGGCACACTGCAGGCTCATGTTCAGCCTGCAATCAACCAGCACCCCCAGGTCCCTCTCTGCCTGGCCGCTCTCCAACCACTCTGACCCCAGCCTGTAGCACTGCATGGGGTTGTTGTGGCCAATGTGCAGAACCCGGCACTTGGATGTGTTCAATCTCCTGCCCTTGGCCTCTGCCCATCTGTCCAGCCTGTCCAGGTCCCTCTGCAAAGCCTCTCTGCCCTCCAGCAGATCAACTCCTGCCCCCAGCTTGGTGTCATCTGCAAATTTACTGATGATGGACTCGATGCCCTCATCCAGATCATCAATAAAGATGTTGAAGAGCATGGGGCCCAGCACCGATCCCTGGGGCACACCACTAGTGCCTGGCTGCCAGCTGGCTGTGGCACCATTCACCACCACTCTCTGGGCTCGGCCTCCAGCCAGTTCCTAACCCAACGCAGTGTGCTCCCATCCAAGCCATGGGCTGCCAGCTTGGCCAGGAGTTTGCTGTGGGGGACGGTGTCAAAGGCCTTGCTGAGGTCCAGGCAGACCACATCCACAGCCTGCCCCACATCAACCAGGCAGTCACCTGATCATAGAAGGAGATCAGGTTGGTCAAGCAGGACCTGCCCTTCCTAAAGCCATGCTGGCTCAGGTTGGAAGGGACCTCAGAGATCACCTCCCCCCCACCCCCAGCCACACCTCCCACCAGCCCAGGTTGCTCAAGGCTTCATCCAGCCCGGCCTTCAACACCCCCAGGCAGGAGGCAGCCTCCCTGGGCAGCCTGTGCCAGACTCTCACCGCCCTCATGCTGCAGAACGTCCTCAGCTCCAGTCTAACCCTGCTCTCCCTCAGCTTCAAACCTTTCCCCCTTGGCCTGGAGCACTCTTTCCAGGTCGTTTCCCGGTGATCATGAGGAGAAGAGCAACCTGATGACCTTCCAGGACCAGGCTCAGCTTTTTGTTCCTCACGCAGCAGCAGCACAACCGAAGCCTCTTTTGCTGTTCCTGGCTGTTGATTTCTTTCAAGCCTTAACTAAACAGCGCTGAAAAGGTCCTCTGGAAGGAGGGAGCTGCATTATTATGGTAATTGTCTCCCGCTAATTATGCTCATTACCCTAATAACCGTTTTGTTGTCACACAAATAAAGTGGATTACATCATTTGGAAGTGCCAGAGGCAATCGATGGCTCTGGAGCAGCGAGCAGGAGAGTGCTGGGGGTTTGCTCCTCGGGTGTGGCTGGGAAGGGGAACCCCAGCAAGGGCACCTCCAAGCTGGGGTCCACATGGAGGGGATGGAGCCCCTGCAGAGGCAACTCAGAGAATCACAGATTGGGTTGGAAGGGACCTTAAAGATCATCTAGCTCCAGCCCTTTGCAATGGGCAGGGACACCTCCTACCAGAGCAGGTTGCTCAAGGCCTCATCCAACCTGGCTTTGAACAGTGCCAGGCTTGGAGTCTCCACAACTGCTCAGCTCCATTGTCTAACCAGCCTCGTGGAGGCCATGACCAGATCAAGCCACCCCCCACCCCCCCTCCATCCACCCTGCAACACCACCCCCCCAGCATCCCCCTGCTTTCATCTGGAGAGGAGAAGGCTGCAGGGAGACCTTAGAGCAGCCTTCCAGTACCTGAAAGGGGCTCCAGGAGAGCTGGGGAGGGACTTTGGACAAGGGCTGGGAGTGCCAGGATGAGGGACAATGGATTGAAACTGGAAGAGGGGAGACTGAGACTGGAGATCAGGAAGAAATTCTTGAGAGTGAGGGTGAGGAGAGACTGGCACAGGCTGCCCAGGGGGGCTGTGGATGCCTCCTCCCTGGAGGTGTTCAAGTGCAGGCTGGACAAGGCCTTGAGCAACCTGGGCTTGGTGGAAAGCTGAAGATCATCCAGTTCCAACCCCCCCCTGCCATGGGCTTTGCTGGATGATCTTTAAGGTCCCTTCCAACCCAACCCAACTTATTCCATGAATCTCTGATTCTTCTGTTTATGACCTTAAGACCTTGACTGGGCCACTGGGGCCAGACTGGTTGATGATCATCAAGTGGATGGCTGAAGGTCATCTGGTGGAAGGTTAAAGGTCATCTGGTGGAAGCTTGAAGGTCATCTAGTGGCAGCTTGAAGGTCATCTGGTGGAAGGCTGAAGGTCATCTGGTGGAAGCTTGAAGGTCATCTGGTGGAAGGCTGAAGGTCATCTGGTGGAAGGCTGAAGGTCATCTGGTGGAAGGCTGAAGGTCATTTAGTGGAAGCTTGAAGGTCATCTGATGGAAGCTTGAAGGTCATCTGGTGGAAGGCTGAAGGTCATCTGGTGGAAGGCTGAAGGTCATCTGGTGGAAGGCTGAAGGTCATCTGGTGGAAGGCTGAAGGTCATCTGGTGGAAGCTTGAAGGTCATCTGGTGGAAGGCTGAAGGTCATCTGGTGGAAGGCTGAAGGTCATCTGGTGGAAGGCTGAAGGTCATCTGGTGGAAGGCTGAAGGTCATCTGGTGGAAGGCTGAAGGTCATTGGTGGAAGCTTGAAGGTCATCTGGTGGAAGCTTGAAGGTCATCTGGTGGAAGGCTGAAGATCATCTAGTGGAAGCTTGAAGATCATCTAGTGGAAGGCTGAAGATCATCTAGTGGAAGGCTGAAGGTCATCTAGTGGAAGGCTGAAGGTCATCTAGTGGAAGGCTGAAGGTCATCTAGTGGCAGCTTGAAGGTCATCTGGTGGCAGCTTGAAGGTCATCTGGTGGAAGGCTGAAGGTCATCTGGTGGAAGCTTGAAGGTCATTTAGTGGAAGCTTGAAGGTCATCTGGTGGAAGGCTGAAGGTCATTTAGTGGCAGCTTGAAGGTCATCTGGTGGAAGGCTGAAGGTCATCTGGTGGAAGGCTGAAGGTCATCTGGTGGAAGGCTGAAGGTCATCTAGTGGAAGGCTGAAGGTCATCTGGTGGAAGGCTGAAGGTCATCTGGTGGAAGCTTGAAGGTCATCCAGTTCCACACCCCCCCCCGCCACGAACGGAGCCCAGGGCAGGCCACAGCCCACGGAAGGAGCCTTGGAAGTGGCTGATCTTCCAGCTCCCTTCCAACCCAACCCCATTCCCCTGCATCTCCTCCTTCCAACCTCCTCCCCTGCCTCCAGGCAGCCCCAACTCCCCCAGCCCCATTTCCCTAGGGGGTGGAGGGGGGGGGATGGGATCCAACACACCCAGCAGCTGCTTTGCCCGGAGCGGGGAGCTGCGGGGGTGGCTTCGGCTTCCCCCCCCCTCCCTGCTCTGATGAGCCCCTGGAGCTGCTTCTTTTCCCCCCCCCCAAAGCAGCCCAGGTTGATGTATTTTTAAATGGTTGGAGTTTTATCACCCCCTGCTTAATGATTTGTCGCCTTATTTATTAGAGCCTGGGACCTCCAGAGGGGATTCAGCGCATTAAAGGATAAATAATGTGGCAAATAGTTCAATAGGGGCTGTAAAAAACACAAGGGGAGGGGGCCCGGGGTGGGGGTGGGGGGGAAAGGAAGGGGAAGGGGAAGGGGAAGGGGGTGGGGGAGGAAGGTGATTTGGAAATGAATTGACCTCTGTTTGCTACGTGTAAAGGAAGGTGGGGAACGGTGAGAGGCGGCGTGGCCCGAGGGGTGAGAAATGGAGCAGGGTTGGGGCGGGGGGAGGGGGGGGTGGGGGACGACACAAAGAGGTTAAAAATGCAAAGGAAAAGGGGGGGCGGGGGGGGGAATAACCTCCAATTTAGGAGCTCAGTGGCAGAAGCACAGCAGGACTCAGGTGGGGAGGGAGCTCAGAGAGCATCTACTCCGAGCTCCCTGCTGCGGGCAGCTTGAGTTAAGATATTCCTCCTCCCCTCCCCCCACCCCCCAAACCCCACCCCCCTAGGTAGAAAAGTCACCCCAAGCCCTTGGTTAAGTTGCTCTCTGATGGTGCAGAGAGTTAGAGGATGGCTCAGGCTGGAAGGGACCTCAGAGATTATCTACTCCAACCTCCTGCCATGGGCAGGGACACCTCTCATCTACCCCAGTTGCTCAAGGCTTCATCCAGCCTGGCTTTGAACACCCCCAGGGAGGAGGCAGCCACAGCCTCCCCGGGCAGCCTGGGCCAGACTCTCACCACCCTCATGCTGCAGAACTTCTTCCTCAGATCCACTCCAACCTTGCTCTGCCTCAGGCCCTCCCTCTCCCTCCACCATTCCTCCTCGTCCTGTCTCCCGACACCCTCAGGAGAAGTCTCTTTGCAGCCTTCAGGTCCTGGCAGACAGCTCTGAGGAACCTCCTCTGCAGGCTGCGCACCCCCAGCTCCCTCAGCCTGCGCACCCCCAGCTCCCTCAGCCTGCGCTCCCAGCAGAGCTGCTCCAGCCTTTGGATCATCCTTGTGGCCTCCTCTGGACTCACTCCAGCAGCTCTGTGACCTTCTTGTGCTGGGGACACCAGAACTGGAGGCAGGATTGGAGGTGAGGTGAGAGCAGAGCAGAGCCCAGGGGCAGAATCCCCTCTCCTGCCCTGCTGCCCACACTGCTCTGGCTGCAGCCCAGCACTCAGCTGCCTGCTGGGCTGCAGGAGGGCACTGCTGGCTCCTGGGAGCTCTCCTGACCACATTTTTGGGTCTTGCTGGAGTCGAGCCCAGCAGCAAGTCCCTTCCTCCCTGTGGCTCTGGCATCTTTGCCTCTTTTGGGACGTTTGGAGTCATCCAGAGCAAGGGATGAGTTTTCCAGCAGGGGATAAGTTTTCCAGCAGGTAAACGCAGCCACTCGGCAAATATTTTGTTTCCCCTCCCTCCTGGCTGCCTCCAGGAGCCCAAGAAAAACAAACCCTCAACAGCTAAACATTCCCCAAACCTGGACACAATGTGGAGATCCCTTCCTGGAGAAGGAGGATGAGGAGGGGAAGGGAAAAGGGAAGGG
>JAAWVA010000965.1:0-15655 GCA_015227895.2 Colaptes auratus
CCCTAGATGTAGATCAACAATGTTCTTTCATTGAATCTCTCACAGAACTGTCTATGCCAAAACCACAAACCACTTCCTTTCTCTCTCTCCCACTTTACTACCAGACTCAACTTTCCTTTTCCCATGTATTACCCAATGTTTTCTCAATTTGCTTGAGAAAGGAGAGAAGAGGTTCGGTTCGGAGAGGAGAGGTTCGGAGAGGAGGGTTTGGTTCGGAGAGGAGAGGCTCGAGTGGAGAGGAGAGGTTCGGAGAGGAGAGGTTTGGAGAGGTTCGGAGAGGAGAGTTTGGAGAGGTTCGGAGAGGAGAGGAGAGGAAGAGTTCAGAGAGGAGAGGAGAGGTTCGGAGAGGAGAGGAGAGGTTCGGAGAGGAGATTTTTGAGAGGTTTGGAGAGGTTCGGAGAGGTTTCGGAGAGGAGAGGAGAGGAGAGGAGAGGAGAGGAGAGAGGAGAGGAGAGGAGAGGCGGAGGAGAGGAGGAGGAGAGAGAGCTAACCAGGTTGGAAGAGACCTTTGAGATCATCGAGTCCCACTTATCATCCAGCACTATCTAACCAACTAAACCACAGCACTAAGGACCCCCATCCATCCTCTCTCTAAACACCTGCAGTGATGTTGACCCACCATCACCCTGGGCAGCCCATTCCAATGGCCAATCACTATTTCTTTTTATGAAGAACTTCTTCTACCATCCAGCCTAAACCTTGGTAATACCAACTTAAACTAGATCACACCAAAAGCAATAGTGTTTAGTCTACACTTCAGCCTGAGCTTTGGCGCTCATCATGACTGACAAAAGACTGTGACAAAATTTTCTGTGCTTTCCAGCTCTGTCCAGTGCTCTTTATTAGACACTGCTGACAAGCTTCATTAAGTTTTTCATTGGATTTTAGCTGGACGTGAAGCCTGTCATAAACAGCACATTTACAGACAAACATTTTGCACTGGAATTTGGCAAGTGTTAAGTACCATCCAGCTGCATTTAATGGAATCCTCATGAGTGTGAGCAGGTCCATAACCTATTAATTAAAAATAGTGGAGCACAAGGGACCCAAAAGACTGCAATACTACCTGACAGACAATTAAAAATGAAATGCTCATAGCATTGTTTCTTGCCTGTAGTGATGAAATAGAGCAATCAGAAAGCTCAATAAAAATCTATCAGTCTGTCTGGAAAGACACATGTTTTGAGCAGGGCTGGAAAATGCTAATCTATTTGTGAGCAGAGTTCCAATATGTTTTTTCATCTTATGAATCCTTTGGTGGCAGAGCTAGTTTAAGTGATTTACGTCCCCTGCCAAAGTTATTCCTTCACTTCCATCCATTCTATTATTTGTGTGGGCTTGGTCTAAAGATGTGGAAAATAATCTATTTCATACACATACACACACACACACACACACAACACAACAATAATCTGTATTTTTACCCCCAAAACTCCCATAAGGTCTTGCTTTCTTTCAGCAAGATTATACCCAAAGATGTAATGTAGAGTAGAGCCACTGATAAGGGGCTGGTAAGCCCCAGGAGTGCATTGGGGATGAAGAACCAAAAGTCACGAGTAGAAAGACCTTAAACAACATCTCGTGCTGAGGGATGCCACATAGAACATTACTCTGAGTATTTCCAGAACATTTTCTTTTACTACTGATCCCAATCTAAGTCTTGGAAGCACCTAGATCCTTTCTACTTCTCTATTGAAAAAGATATTTGACTTAGAGAACCTTATCAAAGTGAGCTGGCAACACATAAAGCAGTTCACTAGCAAACAGTCCATACCTTGGCACATATTTCATCCAAACTAAACTGAATTTTAAATTGCATAATAGTGTATATATATAAAGATGTATACATATATCTGTGTGTGTGTCTGTATATATATGTATATGTATATATATATTTTTTACATGCTTTTTTTCCTCTTTGTTTTAATTGTGCTCTAAAGTTGTGCACCCATTTGGAGAGAAAGGCTAGGATTAGCTATTCTGGCATTCACTAAAACCAGAAGTGACTAGCTGTCATTACAGACCCTGTTTTCATTCCAAGATATGTAGATCCCATTGCTGTAGATAACCACTGTAGCTTTTAACTGCTCAGTCTTCAAATCTTTAAATATGAGTTGTCAGGTCTGATTTCTGCAAGCAGATCCTGGCTTTGATCAAGACAGACTTGAGCCATTGTGATCACTACCCGAGACATACTTAGGTGTCATTAGTATTTTTTCATATAACCCCTGTCAGTATTGTGTCTATATTTCCATCAACTTTTTGGACATTCTGAACAAATTACTTAATGTTCTTAATTTTCATCTCTGGCAGAATTTTTAATGTAGAAAATCAAGCAATTAAGTCTACTTTGGATGTTTTGTTACAGAGCTGTTGAGCTTGGGATACATTTCTAATTGCATGCCTGGTCATTCACCTAAATTATGTCAGAGCTGATTTAATTATCTCTAAAAGCTTCCCTCAAGATGAATTTCCAACTTAGCCTGAAATATCTTTCAGTATAAAGCATGCCTAGAGTTGTTTGCTGTCCTTAGAATAACAAAACCATGTTACAGGGAGTCCTCACTCATTTTCATAACAGGAAGCAGTGAGTGCTACAGTCCTGTGAAGGTTTATGCCCTGCTATCCATTCCCTTTAGAGGCATTCAGTATCCCCCAGCCCAGCTTTCACACTAAGCATCCTTACTGCTGAAAGCTTCTGTGTTAGAACGCAATTACCTGATTCATAATTGTTTGCAAAGAGAAGTAAGCTGAAAATGATTTTACTTCCTGAAATATTTGTTAAGCCCTTGTGAAAAATTAAAAACCATATATTTTGATGCAGAAAATGTTCTGCTTAGGATGCATTAAGCAAAGACTACCACAGTTGCACAGTAGAAGGTAGGTGCAGAATGCAACACAATCCCTTACAGCACTTACAATTCTCGAGAAGAGAAGACTCCGAGGTGACCTCATTGTGGCCTTCCAGTATCTGAAGGGGCCTACAAGAAGGCTGGGGAGGGACTTTTCAGACTATCAGGGAGTGATAGGACTAGGGGAATGGGATGAACTGAGGTGGGGAGATTCAGGCTGGACATGAGGAGGAGTTCCTTTCACCGTAGGGGTGGTGAGCCTGGAATGGTTGTTTCCAGGGAGGTGGTTGAGCCCCGTCCCTGGAGGTGTTTAAGACCAGCTGGATGAGGCTCTTCCAGCCTGATCTAGGGTAGAGTGTCCCTGCCCATGGCAGGGGGGTTGGAACTAGATGATCCTGTGGTCCCTTCCACCCTAACTGAAACTATGAAACTATGAATTAGAAAATATTCTCCATGGAACTTCAACCAATATGCAGAATATTATTCAACTTCAACTAATATCCGAATATGAACTTCAAGCAATGTCTTTTTGTAGTTATATGATGTATGGAGCATCAGAAATGGTGTTTATTTAGACACAGATACTGATAGAGATTTATAGATGTCTCTCTTCAAAGAGCTTTTTTAAATGATTATTTCCTACAGAATCAGCATTTTTCCAGATCAAAATATTTGTGTCCACACATTTGTCAAAGATATTTCTCTTTGGAAAACAGTCCCAACAGAAATTTTTCAAGTAATGACAGAATTGCAGAATGTTAGGGGCTGGAAGACACCAAGGTTCACCCCCTGCCAGAGCAGGATCACCTAGAGCAGATCACACACAAATGCATCCAGATGGGTTTGCAATGCCTCCCTGATAGAGCAGCTTGCTCTAGGTCACTTGAAATCAGGGGATCTGGTTTTCTGTTTCCATTACAGCTTGACAAGTTAATGTTGCTTTGTGGTTGTGATGACATTACCAAGCTTGAGAATGGCATTTCAATTCTAAATCAAAGCCATTTATATCATTCTCAAAAAGATATTACCTTTGGGCTCAATTTTTTTCATGCTTGGTCTCAGTCCAAGACTGAATTGTGTTTAAAACTTTCATAACAATCAATCCAGCTGTTTGTATATTTTTTTCACAGTATCCCAGTATCACCAAGGTTTGAAGAGACCTCAAAGATCATCGAGTCCAACCTGTCACCACAGACCTCATGACTAGACCATGGCACCACGTGCCATGTCCAATCCCCTGTTGAACACCTCCAGGATGGTGACCCACCACCTCCCTGGCAGCCCTTCCAGTAATGAATGACTCTCTCTCAGTGAAGAGCTTTCTCCTCAGCTCGAGCCTAAACTTCCCCCTGGTGCAGCTTGAGACTATGATACTATGTGATACTATGTCCTCTTGTTCTGTGCTGGTTTCTAGAGAGAAGAGGCCAGCCCCTTCCCAGCTACAACCACCTTTCAGGTAGTTGTAGACAGCAGTAAGGTCTCCCCTCCTGAGCTTCCTCTTCTCCAGCTAAACAACCCCAGCTCCCTCAGCCTTTCCTCATAGGGCTTGAATTCCAGTTTTCAAAGTCATCCAATCAGGAGGAAGGGGAAAGTGATTTTCATTACTTAAAGTATTTTTCTTATGCTTTTCATTCCCAGTAACTCAAATCAACTTATTTTGAAACATCACCTTTGAACGTGAAGGTACTCCAGAATGATGCATTGCCTTGTTTGAGGAAATATGGTTTGGAAATTACATAGTTAAGAATTAGAACATTGTTGCTGAGCATACACAAGACTTTGTTTCCCTTCTTTGATTTCGACCTCTAGCCAATAGTGATTAATGTTCCCAGGCATGAATATTTGTTTTTACACTCAGGAATATTAAGATGGAAAAGATCCATTGCATCATCTAGCTCATCTTACCTCCAAAGTTTCAATACTTGCATTCTCTATTTTTAACATGACAGGGGCCTGAGAGTCACAGAAATGTCCTTTCTGGAAACTCTTCTGCAGAGCTCTAGTAGAACCGTGACAGTGATTTTAACTCTGAAGCATATCTCTGTATCTTGGCTTCGCCATCTAAAACACTTCCTAGAATTTCTTGTTGTGAACACACTAAAGCACCTATTCAGCAAGCTGGACTATTGCCCAGCCTAGCCTCAGGCAATGGGACTTCTTTTTATCTGCTTGTAATTTCAAACAATCTGAAGATCTTGTTGTCACAAAGCTTCCCTTGTGATGTCTTTTGTATTGTCAAGATCTCCAGGTTATGGCAATAGCCAAGTCACGACCAGTTTTGCTTCCACAAGAGTTCCACTCTCTCTTTATTATGTGTTCCTTATTATGAATACATACAGTCTGTTATGCCATTGGCAATTCAATTATGTTAGGCAACTTTTCATGCATAGCTTCCTTCATCTTTCTCCATACCTGGTTCATACAATCGTTCAGTTATTTAACAAGACCCTTAGCTCTCATTTCTATCATTGCTCTCACTCTTGCTAGCATAAATGGTTTCTGATGCTTTTGTTTAAAGTGCCTTATATTTCATAGAATCATAGAATCAACAAAGTTGGAAAATACCTCAAAGATCATCAGGTCAACCTGTCACCCAACACCACATGATTACTAAACCATGGCTTCTAGTGCCATTTCCAATCCCTTTTTGAACACCTCCAGGGACATTGACTCCACCACCGCTCGCAGGGCAGCCCATTTCAATAGCTACAACTCTCTCTGTGAAGAACTTTCTCCTCACCTCGAGCCTAAACCTCCCTGGCTCAGCTTGAGACTGTGTCCTCTTGTTCTGGTGCTGGTTGCCTGGGAGAAGAGACCAACCCCCACCTGGCTACAACCACCCTTCAGGTAGTTGTAGAGAGCAATAAGGTCTCCCCGAGCCTCCTCTTCTCCAGCTGAACAACCCCAGGTCCCTCAGCCTCTCCTCGTAGGGCTTGTGCTCAAGGCCTCTCCCCAGCCTCGTTACCCTTCTCTGGACATGTTCAAGAGTCTCAATGTCCTTCTTAAATTGAGGGTCCCAGAAGGGTTTTGAATAGTGGTGCCTGGAATGGAAAACAATGGCACCTAACACTGCCCCACGGCATGTCTTCTCCACAATACATTTTAGTTTGTTAGGAAATAGTAGATATCCTTCCTGTAGAAGTAAAATGGAATAAAATATACTCATAATTGTTAAACTAAATCCTTAAGTAAAATTTTTAAGCTAAAAAGTGGAATATTCTATGGTACTAGGAAGCAAAAAAAAGTCAAGCGAAACAAGGCATAATCCGCCGAAACTTGTGAAAACGTTTAGAACTGGGACATTTCAGACTGTCAGCTGGTGTTTTTAGGGCAGACTAACCAATACAATTACATAGAGAATTTTGAAACTCAATTTGTATCTTGCAGGGGGAAAAATGAAGGGTTTTTTGCAATTATGTTAGCATACACCAGACTTACTTCCCTCATTCCTCAGAAGAATTACTGTGACCCGTGACTGTTTTAGGCTGTGCCTTTAAGAAGGGACAGTTGCTGGAACACTCTGGCTGAATGCTTTGAAAAAACAAAGCTAAGTCTAAACAAATTTCATTGGTAGATTGGCAGAATGCAACTTTAAGTTTTAGTTCTGTTTGAATTTCAGTTCAGTTCTGTCTGTCCCAGTCTGCCTGTCTGTTTTCAGTCTCTCTCTGAGCAACAGCTGCTGGATGGAGTTAACCTTGAACTAATTGCGGCCTTCCAGTATCTGAAGGGGGCCTACAAGAAGGCCGGGGAGGGACTTCTCAGGACATCAGGTAGTGATAGGACTAGGGGGAATGGAATGAAGCTGGAGGTGGGGAGATTCAGGCTGGATGTGAGGAGGAAGTTCTTCACTGTGAGAGTGGTGAAGCCCTGGAATGGGTTTCCAGGGAGGTGGTTGAGGCCCCCCCTGGAGGTGTTTAAGACCAGGCTGGATGAGGCTCTGGCCAGCCTGATCTAGTGTGAGGGTCCCCTGCCCTCACACAGGGCAGGGGGGTTGGAACTGGATGATCCTTGTGGTCCCTTCCAACCCTGACTGATACTATGATACTATGACTAACAGATAAGAATAATTCTTGCTACGCTTTGAGCTAACAGCGTTTCCCCCTAATAATTACCTTTTCTCTCTCTCTAACCCTTTTTGGGAAAAAACAGAGGCAGGGGGAGAGAGGGGGCACAGGGTGGGGACCCCTCCTGGCTGGAGGAGGGAGTTTTGTTCTGTATTATTTCTCTTGCTGTATATTTCTGTATATATTGTAAATGCTCTATATTGTGTATATATCCATCTGCATTTCATTCTGCTTGTAAATACAGCTTACATTCATTTACTTTCTCCTGACCTGAATAGTAGCCATGGTTTCTTTTGTGTAGTGGGGAGAACTTTCTCTCTCCCCCACACCACATACCAAACACACATTGAAGGAAAACACCAAAAGAGACAGAAGATTTCTTCTGACTCCCTGGCATGTTACTTCTGGAGAAGATTAGGCAGTTTAAAGTGCCCTGAAGTTTTTTCCAAATGACCATATTCATTTTAGGGGGCTCCATTTTCTGAGAGTGAGATGGAAGCTCATTTTCAGGAGAAGTAGGTGGTGCACTTTTCGAACAGTGAGCTTTTTTTAGCAGTCTCAAATCGGAGATTGCACAAGGAGATACCCAGAATCAACATTCCTTTCTGAAAGGCATCCTAAATGGTATCACTGAGACACAGGCAGTAGCACAGCAGGTAAACGCAACCTAAAAAGTACCCTTGTATTTCTCTTTGCTTATTTGAAAAGTGCCACAGCTGTCCAAAAGAAGTGTGACACCTTTAAATGGAAGTAAAAGGAAAAGTTTGCTCTACTTAGCATATTGGAAGTTCTAAGAATCATAGAATCATAGAATCAGTCAGGGTTGGAAGGGACCACAGGATCAGGAGTTCCAACCCCCCTGCCATGTGCAGGGACACCTCACACTAGATCAGGCTGGCCGAGCCTCATTTAGCCTGGTCTTAAACACCTCCAAGGATGGGACCTCAACCACCTCCCTGGACAACCCATCCAGGGCTTCACCACTCTCATGGTGAAGAACTTCCTCCTCACATCCAGCCTGAATCTCCCCACCTCCAGCTTCATTCCATTCCCCCTCTCCTATCACTACCTGATATCCAAAGATTCTCTCCCCACCTTCTTGTAGGTCCCCTTTGGATACTGGAAGGCCATAATAAGGTCACCTCAGAGCCTTCTTTTCTCCAGACTGAACAACTCTTTCAGTCTGTCCTCATGGGAGAGGTGCTCCAGCCCTCTAGCTTATTTGTGCAAAAACCTAATAAACTGTTCAGTGTACCACTTACATGACTTCTGTGTAGAGAAACCAGCGTTCAGATGTCTGAATTCCTCCCATAAATGAACAGAAAGTGGAAATTTCCATCTCAGGACAATTATGTTAAATAATCTCAAAATCAGACATGCTATTGAAATTGTAAGTTGTCAGAATATGGAACTTTTGCAGTGAGATGCTTGCTAAAATGCAATTTGACAGTGTCCCTTTAATCTTATTACACCTCCTTCTCTCTTTGTTCGTTAATTAGAATGATTGGCCCCTGTCATTTTCATAAAATCCCTTTATATATTGAAAGTGCATTATCTTCCTTCCCATGATCTCACCCCATAATCATCTTGACTCATCAGTAAATACATAAAGCTCTTAGAAACTTGCTCAGATGCATACACTGTGTCTATATCCTCTTAATCTGTGTGTACACAAGTAGGAATACGCTAATGCACTAAAGTGAGTGAAAATTTCCTTCAAAGTGCTTTTGTGCATTACAGAGTCTTTTAGAGGCAGAGGAATTGCATGAAACAATATCACAAAACAAAAAAATGTTATAATGTGGTTTGGAAAACCAGACACATCTAAAATATTTTCTTCTTCAAAGGCGTGGAGTGAATTCGAGCCTTTCTGGTGTGGTATCTTGAAAGTGTATCTGCTAGGACCTACTGCAATGATATGGTTTTCACTCTGGTTTCCTTTCTGGACAAACAATAAGTCAAAGCAGAGGCATTTAAAATTGTTTTACTTTGGCCAAAATCAGTGATACTGCAGTGAGCAGTGGTAGCAAGGTGGAATCAATGCTCTTTGCTTTCACACCAATCTCACCTTTCCATTCTGTCTCAAAAGGAAGGTATTACCTTTCATGGAGCTGATACACTTAAGAAGAAGCCCAGGGGGTGGTGGAGTCACCGTCCCTGGAGGTGTTCAAGAGGGGATTGGACATGGCACTAGTGCCATGATTTAGTAGTCATGAGATCTTGGGTGACAGGTTGGACTTGATGATCTTTCAGGTCTTTTCCAGCTTTGTTGATTCTATGAATTCTATCACTTCAGTGTGAGCAATTTGGTAGGCCAGGCACACAAGACAGGAAAGCTCCTTTACTGTGGTTATATCATGACAGCCTTTCCGGATTTTGCAGCTAACTTTCAGTAGAATGAAGCACCTAACATAATTGCAGAAGGTAAGCTGACCCATAGTGAAAAAAACAACACTTTAAATGGAGGATTCTTTTCTTTCAACCCTATTTCTTCAACTCCTCAAAAGATCTCTTTGTAGATATCATTCCCAGAGAGCCTCTCAAGTGAAACAGTGCTTAAAATGATTGCATTTATATTGCATGCAAATGATTTGCACTGTGTTTTACAATTTTTTTCTGGAAGGTTCCCTACATCACTGTTTTCAGAGTATGTCTACATGATGGCAGGTTCTTGACCTTGTGGTGTGGAGTAGTAATCCTCAGCTGGCTCTACCAACAGTTATTATTCTCACATGTATTTATATCACAGCTGCTGAAGCTTCAGGATATTACTGTAGTACCAATAATAAATATTAATATTTCTATAGCAACCAATTGCTCTTAATTACTTTCACCACAGGAGCCAAGTAAAAGAGGAGCCAAGCTTTGAACACAAGAGCTCCTTATTCAATGCAGTATTTCCAAAGGAGGGAAGTTATGCAGAGGGGACTGGAAATTTGCCAACAAAAGGAGACACCTGAAAGAGGAAAGATAAATTTAGCCACTGAGCTCTGTTAAAGTACAAAACATCATCTATAATTCAGATTCAAAATTACTATAGTTAAATATTGTCACAGCTGTACTACAAATAGGGCTATGCTGGCAAATTACAAGGTAAGTGTGAGACATATAGCTAAGCCTTAACTTCTTTCCTCTCCCTTGAAAGTGGGGCTGTCATTGAAACACTTTTTGGACTGTTGCCAAATTTTGCTTTTTTTTCATCCTGTAGTTATATCTAAGGTTGAGCAGTAGGAAAAATTGCAAAAAGAGATTACTCCAGAGTGAGTCATTCTCCTTCATCCACTTTGATCCAAATTTTGTGCAAAAAAGACTTGAGAATTGACTACCCTGTGACTAGAAGACGACGACAGAGAGAAGCTGTCATGGCAACCCAGCAGAGGCAGCATGTTCACTGTACAGCACATACTTGCAGTGCTTCACACAGACTATGCCTGTAGCTTTCAAAACTACCCAGCCTGTCCATTAGAGCATCATGATTCCCTTCCATCCCCTTCCTTTTATTTATTTTTTTATTGTTACATAAGCAGAGCAGAGCAAATAATTCTGCATTTTGACCAAATCCCCTTTTGAGAAACAGTTCTTCTTTCATTGTTCTGATTCTTTTTCTTCAGCTATCACAAAGAACAATCTTCTTTGTTTTTCTGGAAATGAAATAACCAGTTTCTCATGTAGGTGGTGAGAGAAACAGGAGACACTGATTATAACCCTTCCTACTGAGTCCTCACTGTGCCAGTGATTTCTTTATCCAGCAGTGGTCCAGCAGTCATCACAAGCCTCTGCAGTCACAGAAACACAATTTCCAGTGTACTACTGGTACTGGCAGTATGGGATGTATCACAGAACATCTCAGCTCCAGAGTATACAAAGATCTCTAGAGATGTCCTTTGAAGTTGTGCACAGAGAATTAAAGCCACTTCCAAAGGCTTTCCAGAGATTCAAGGCTTGGCTTTGTTTTCTCAGAGCCTGGGATTTTTGTATCTGGAGCTTTGACTGTCAGTGGAAATAAAGGGCAGCTGTGGAAAGTCCTGTGGTTTTGCAGTCAGTGCTTAGCCATTGAAAAGGGAAAGGCTGACAAAGATGCAAAGGGCACTGAGAATGTACTGTAAGTCTTGGCAGGTACAGAAAAGTTTCTGTTCTCTGGAAAGGATTCAGGCTTATGTGAAAGCAAGAACTGACTGGGAAGAAACTCCAGTATGGGATTTATCTGAGACTGGCAATCATATAAAGGTGAAATATCATAGAGAGAGCTATTGCTTCTCTGTCATAATCTCTAAGAATCCTTTGATCTTTTGGATGGTGTTTCAGATAATAGTCCTTGCTCAGTCTTTATCAGGTGAAAAGCACCAGTGAGAATATAGGGTGGTGAATATGGGTAGGGATGTATGAAGGCAACTTTTGAAACTGTGAGAAAAAGAAAAAGGAAAGAAGTTATTGTCTGTCAACTCTGTCAAGATAAAGTTTCCCAAAAGTTTAGCTTCCTTACAATCCTGTGGTAGGCAATGGTTGGAGACCTCAGCTTAAAAGCAGAACTGGCTTTGCAGGGCAGCACAGCACTGGGGTTCTTGTCCTAGAGCCAGACTGTGAGTTGGGTATTTTTGTCATGCATATCAAGTCCCTGCATCCATTGCACTGCCATGCTCCTCCCATCTGGCGCTTCCTCAGCTCACGTCAAAGGTTTTTTGATTATTACCAATGGTTTGGTTATTAAAACAAGATGACAGCCTCACAGCCTACCACCACAATGTATAAATTAAATGCATCCTGGCCTCTGTTTCCAAGCAATAATGTTACAATAATGTCAAGTTATGATGATCTAGCAAAAAGCAGTGGGGAGTAGTGGGGAACTCAAAGCATAGGATGTGTCTGTGCCTGCTCTGTGGGCATCAGCTGCAGAGCTCAGCCCAAGCAAAGGGTCCATGACAGTGGGGCCAAGGTAAAATAAAAAGCAACTGTTGAGGTTTGTGTGGGAGCAGGAAGAGTGAAGGATGAAAGAGGGCAGATTGCTCCCATTTTCTTCAGTGAGGTCTTCTTTTCTCCTTTGATGCTTGTGGAGTCAGGACTTTGCTCCTCCTTCTAACAGCAGTGTAAATGTGGATGCAGACTTCCTGGGTGAACTGCAGGATCACATCTACATGTGTCCCTCCACACATGCTGCAGCAGTCTTCTCTCGGCTGGGTGGTCTTCCCATCCCCTTGATCACACAGAGCTCATCCACAGACTTTGATAGATGAAAGTGGTGCTGAACTTCACCTGCCTGCGCATCCTCTGCTGAAGCCATTGTCCCACTAGAGTTAGCAGCAGCACCTGAGAATGCACTCTGGCCTTTCTGGTCTAAGGAAATCTGTCCAAAAACTAGAGCAAGACAAATTTCTTCTTTGGTCCCCTTTATAAGTTCAGTTTCCCTGTCTGGTGATGTGGAGCACATATGTACCACAGCGCAAGAGGTCAGGGAAGATACGGCAGTAAGGAAAATGCAGCACACACACTGCTGTGTTGTAGGAAAAGAGTTCTTATCATCTCCTGAGTTGCTACCACTTAACACAGTACATATCAGCTAGGGCTGTCTCTAGCCCTTTGGAAGAAGTGGTGCCTGGCTCTATCCTCAAGCTTCACCATATTCCTGCCTGTAGTTACAGGGCCTTTACTCATGGTAGGTAGCTGATGCCAGTGAAGTTCCTCAGCCTTTGCCCGCTGCAGCTTGAAAGAGAAGCTGGGCTGTCGACCCCTCTTTTTTGGAGGTAGCTTCAGCAAAATTTTAAAGTGTTTCTATTTCTGGGAATCAGCACCCATGAAAAAACTCTAACACAAATAAATTCTCTGCTCCTGCTCACTCACTCCCTCTGTCTTCTTTCATCCTTCCCTCCAGTCCTACCACCACCTTACCAAACTGGAATTCGTGCGCAGTTGTGGTAAGTCACTTAACAAGTTTGGCACAAAAGCATTTGAGGCAAAAAAATTCTTTCCTAGATGCTCTTGGCTACAGTCACTGAGAAAGATTTGATTTTAAAAGGAAGCAATGTAAGAAAGGGAAGGAAACTTCTCGACTGACATTTAGTGCAACCTTCAGGACCTCATAAAGTGCTTACTCTGTCAGGAACTACATGAAACAATTTCACACATCTTCTTTCAGCCCAGTGTCCGATCTCCCCTGCCTGTTTCATCTTTGAATTTTCTTCTATGATGTACAGAATATTTCTTTCATTCCCTCCTTGTCTCCCTCTCATCCAATTACTACTGTAGGGCCATGACAAGAGAATTATTCCTGGTTGGCAAGAGGATCAACTTACCCAAATGAGCTAAGATCACAAGCAGTTTGGCTTTCTCAGCGCTGTTTAAAAAAGCATGTAGGCAAGGAGTTGATTCAAAATAACATCAGCTATGTTTTCTTTGCCAGCTCTGAAACCTGTTTTGTCTTGCTTTGCAGAGCTATTTAATTCTATCCCAAAATACAACAGCTTCAGAGTCCCCTAAGCAACTTGAAAAGATTCCTCCAATTGGAAGTCAGTGGAGCTGATGCTTTTTCTTGCCTATAGTACTTCTAAAAGGTTTGCCAAACAGAAGCTGAGAAACTCAGAGGAAACTTCACTGAAATTGATACTTCCTGAGGCAGTGGGCTCTCAGCCTGAGTATCTGGCCTGGTTTTTAACAGCTAGTAATGGTTACAGGGAGGTGCTCAGCATCATATCAATCTTAGGTTGCTTGGAGTTCAATTCATTCAGCCCTAAACCAGACTTCCACTACTGTTATTGTGCCTGCAGCTGTGCAAGATGTCTGCTTAGAGCTGGCAGATATGGTGAAGAAGATCCGAACAACTTTGTCCTTCTGGAAGGACAACTGGAAGTTTTGCAGAGTACCTTACAGTAGTCAAAATGACAATAATGTTTGTTTTATTTATTTTGCCCTTCTTTGATACAAATAGCACAGCCACTGGAAGTCAGGAGAACAACAGACTTGCTTATGCATCTATTTTTGTTTTATGTCCTGTTAACAGGCTTACTTTGAATGGCACTAGATTTGTGCAGGTGAATGAATGAAGATGTTCACAGGACAAAAGCTAACACAGATTGGCCAGGAAATTAAATCCTTATTCACCATCACTTCTTCAGGTTAATGAAACCTAGCTACATGCCTCTCTCTTCATGCAGCATGTTCTCCAGCCATCTAACAGTCTTCATAACACACTGCTAAACTTGCTTTACTTTCCTCTCTCTCTTGCAACACAGGATCCAGAACTGGCCACAGCTCTCTAGATGCAGATCAGGACTGCTAAGTAAAATGGGAGTGAATGCTCTCTTCGGTCTGCTGGCTCTGTGGGAGAGACAAGGATTTTGATATGTCCTGGGATCCTGGTCTCCCTGTCAACCAGCTTGGAGAGCTGGATGATGTGTGCAACAGCTTTTATTTGGATAGTGTGGGTGTATTTCACTCCCAGAAACGATGTCACAGAGGTAAGGAGGTGTGTATGCCCCAATCTTGCTCCTGTATGGTGTATGGAAGCATCTGGGTCTAGGAGCACAAAAAGAGCTGCTGGGTCCTGATGGCTATGCTGTAGTCTACAAGCCTGCTGGAAATGGAGAGTGGCAATCCCTACTCTGTATAAATACTATAAGGGTATGGCTGGAGAGGCAGAAAGCTGGGAGTCTTGTTTTGACATGCACAGGCATGCTTGCGGGAGTTATATGGTGGACGTGACTTTGAATCGTCTGTGTAAGACAAATCTTATCTGTATGTTGTGGCTTTGCTTGTGCAACAGAACAGCCCCAATGGGGCCCATATTATATCTGTATGGGAAGCATAGTCAACAAAAAAAGGGCATTTTCCCTTTGGGAGAACATGTGTACTTTGAGCAGATGTCTGTGGAAAACATAAATAAGTTGCATCGTGATCCATTTGGTGCAAGGTTAAGAGCTAATAAATTATCCTGGTTTTGACTGGGTAATTTCACATTAGCTTGTGTGATCCTATGTTCTGAGTTTGTGATGAAAACAGTATTGATTGCAGACCAATGTCTTAGCTGTTGCTGAATGGTGCTTAAAAAATGTCAAAGTCTTTTTTGTTCCTCAGTCTGCCCTGTTAACAAGAAGGTTAGGGGTATGCAAGAAGTAGGGAGGGGACATAGCCAGAACAGCTGACCCCAACTGACCAAGGGGAAATTTGGATTGTATGACATTGTGCTTAGCATGTGTAAAACTGGAGAAGAAGAAGGGGAGGATTTTTGGAGTGATGGCACTTTTCTTGCCTAGGAACCATTATAAGCAATGAAGCTCTCCTTTCCGGGATGTGGCTGAAAATCTGCCTGCCAATAAGAAGTGAAAAAATCCCTTATTTTGCTTTCCTTGAACATGCAGCTTTTGCTTTATCTATTATAGTGCCTTTGTATCAATCCACGAGTTTTCACACTCTTACCCTTCAAGTCTTCTTCCCCATCCCACCAGAGGGCTTGAGTAAGTCTCTGTGTGGGGCTTAGCAGCCTACTGGGGTTAAAACAGAGCTTTGATATTTGTGATCAGTTCTACTAACAGCACACTAAAGTCTGGTGCAATGTATCTAGTCTTTTTTCTTACCTTTCAGTCTTCAGAACAGCTATAGGAACACTTTCCTTTTAAAAGGACTGTCCATACCTGTAAAAGAAGGTGCCACTGAGCTTGCATATTGCTAGAGCAAGGCAAGAAAAACAAAAGACAAAAGCTGAACTCTAGAAATAAACATCAGCCAGAAATCACAGAATCACCATGGCTG
>JAAWVA010000966.1:0-15650 GCA_015227895.2 Colaptes auratus
GACCCCTCAGCACCACATCTCCACGGCTGTGAAACCCCTCCAGGGATGGGGACTCCACCACCTCCCTGGGCAGAATAGCTCCCTGGGCCAGTGATCTCAGCTTGGCTGCTGGAGCAGAGGTCCTTCTGCTAGATCTCTCTGTAGAGAGCTCAGCACCATTTCTGCATGAGGGAAGCAAACTCCTTCTTGGGTTTTCCCCTTTCATAACAATCTTCACAGCCCACTGGCTTGGAAGGACCGAGTTTGCTCCCTCCCATCACTGGCTGTTGCACCCCATCAGCTCAGGGACATCACTGGGACAGCAGAGCAACACCCCAGAGCTGATGCCTCCCACCCCAGCTCTCCAAAGCCTTCCTTCAGTTACTCCTCCAGCACAACCTCCAGCTGCTTGGTCTGTTGCATGTGCCCAGAAGGGAGCAGGGTGCCACAGGAACACCTTGGCTGCCCCCCAGCAGCAGCAGCACCCTCCTGGCTGCCCCCCAGCAGCAGCAGCACCCTCCTGGCTGCCCCCCCAGCAGCAGCAGCAGCACCCTCTTGGCTGCCCCCCCAGCAGCAGCACCCTCCACAGCCAGCATCCTCCCAGCACCTCCAGCTCTGACTGAGTTCATAGAATCACAGAATCAATCAGGTTGGAAAAGGCCTCAGAGATCATCAAGTCCAAGCTGTCACCCAGCACCTCCTGACTAACTGAACCCTGGCTCCAAGTGCCACATCCAATCCTTCTTTGAACACCTCCAGGGATGGGGACTCCACCACCTCCCTGGGCAGCACATCCCAGTGGCCAACAGCTCTCTCTGGGAAGGGCTTTCTCCTCAGCTCCAGCCTGAACCTCCCCTGGCACAGCTGGAGACTGTGTCCTCTGCTCTGGTGCTGGGTGCCTGGGAGAAGTGCCCAACCCCCACCTGGGTGCCCCTTCCTTCCAGCCCCCCTGCACACCACTCCTTCCTCTGAACTGTGAGCCACCTTTTGCACCACTTCAAGCCCCAGGCAGTGAAACCCCCACCCTCTGCCAAGCAGGGGAGGAAGGTGCAGCAGAGCTCCAGCAGCCTCTCCCACAGAAGCCTCCCTCCTCGCAGCAGGGCTGACTGAAGCGCTCAGCGAGGCCGAGCAAACCACCCCCAAACCATTGCTGCAATTACTCACAGCAGGTCTGCAAGAGGAAACCTTGACAAAGGCAGCCAAGAGCAGTGTGTCCACATCATTAGCTCTGCCCAGAGTGCATCAGAGCTGCTGCCTTGCTGCCATGATTATGCTTTAATACCTAATTAGTGAGAAGAGAAGGGATGCTGGAGAGCAGAACGTCTCACTCCACCCCATGAGGACACAGCCTCAGTGAAGCAGCAGCAGCAGCATCTGAGGCTCATTAAGCAGAGCAGCAAAGCATGGAGTGGGGCTGAGTGGGGCTGGCCCACTGCTGCCACAGCCTGGGGCTGCTTGGCCACCCTCAGCATGGCCACCCCACTCCCCCACACCTCTCTGCCAGGCTTGGGGCTGGGCAAGGGAAAGGTCTGGCAGGGCTGGGAAGGAGCCAAGTGAAGCCTCACACTTTCCCTAAGGGAAACTGAGGCTTGAGATCATTGCACAACCCTTGGAGATGGCTTTCTGGGCTCCTCAGCTCCAGAGAGGAAGGGAACTGCTGGAGAGAGTCCAGCAGAGGCTCTGGAGGTGCTGAGGGGGCCTGGAGCAGCTCTGCGAGGAGGAAAAGCTGAGAGCCCCTGGGGCTGAGAGCCTGGAGCAGAGCAGCCCCAGAGGGCAGCTGAGCAATGCTCAGCAAGAGCTGAAGGAGCTGTGGGGGGCAAGAGGCTGGGGCCAGGCTCTGCTCAGTGGTGCCCAGGGAGAGGTCAAGGGGCACAGACTGGAACCCAGGAGGTCCCATGTCAACAGGAGGAGAAAGTTGTTTGGTGTGAGGCTGCTGGAGGCCTGGAGCAGGCTGCCCAGAGAGGTTGTGGAACCTCCTTGCCTGGAGAGCTCCTACCCCCCCGGGCATTGTGGTGCTGTGGGGCCCTGCTGGAGCAGGGGGCTGGGCTGGCTGCTCTCCAAGGTCCCAGGCTGTGCTCCTGTGACGTCTCAGCCACCCCAGCCTCACCTGAGGAGCTCAGAGAGAGCTTTGTTGGAACCACCTCAGGGACAAACTGCTCCCTACCAGCCCTGCAGCTGCAGCCCAGCCCTGCCTGGCTCCTGATCTGCTGCACCCTGCGCAGCCCCCGTGCACAGACAGACAGACAGACCTCCCTCCCTCCCTGCAGCTCCAGGACCCTTCTCTCCCCCCTTTCCCTCCCCTCTGGCCCCTCACACGTGTGCCCGGCGGGTGCCCACGCTGGGCACGTGGGAGAGCCCCAAGTGTACCCAGGCAGCCTTTGAAGGAATCTTTCATTCCTGCAGGAAAGGAAAGAGAGAGAGAGCTAAAATGCCCTCTCTGGAAGGCCTCCAAGCCCAAACAAGCAGCCCATTCTGACAGCCAAAATTGTCTCAGATGCTGATCATTGGCTTCCCTCCTCCCCCCTTCTTTAAACCTGATCCCACGAAGAAGTGTGGGAGGGACAGGAGGAAGCCTCCTCCTCCTCCTCCTCCTCCTCCTCCTCCTCCTCCTCCCCCTCCTCCCCTCCTCCCCACCCCTGGTTTGTGAAGCTCTCCCTGCAGCCTGAAGTCTTCCCCCCAAAGCAGGAGGCTCGAAGTGACCGAGGCTGGGTGAGAGGTGGTGCTGCCAGCAGCAGACCTCACCCACACCACACTCTGCTGGCCCCTGGAGGGTTCAGCCTCAGGGCTTTTTTTCCTGGGGGGGTGGGGGGTGCACTGCTCACCTGCTGGGAAAGAGGAACAGGTTGGACTTGCTGACTTCTGAGCACTTCTCCAACCTTACTGATCCTGTGATTTCGCTGCCAGCAAGTGGCTGCCCAAATGCAAAGTCCCAACCCAGGCCACAGCAGGACCCAGGCTCACCACCCCAAGCACCCCAGTGCTGTCCCCTCCCTCTCCTGTGGTGTGCTGAGGAAGGGGCACAGGCCAGCCAGGCCCCCCTGGGCATCACAGAGGGGTTGGAAGGGACCTCTGGAGCTGGTGGAATTGCTGGCTAGAAGGTTGGATTTAGTTTCATAGTTTCAGTTAGGGTTGGAAGGGACCACAAGGATCATCCAGTTCCAACCCCCCTGCCATGGGCAGGGACACTCTACCCTAGATCAGGCTGGACAGAGCCTCATCCAGGATTTGATGATCCCAAGAGGTCTTCTCCCATCTTGATGATTCTACAGAGTCCAACCCCCACCCTGGCCAGAGCAGGAGGCACAGGAGGTGTCCAGGTGAGCTGTGGACACCTCCAGAGTTGAAGGCTCCACCACCACCTCCTCCCTGGGCAGCCTCTTCTAGGGCTCCACCAGCCTCAACCCAAAGCTGCTGCTCAGATGGAGCTTCCCTCTGGGGAAGCTCAGCCACAGCAGGGCCTTGGTGTTGAGCTACGAGGTCTCAGTGCCCTAACTCACAGCCAACCCTCCTCTGCCCCCCAAGAGGAGCCACAGCTTCCTACAGCAGCTTTCCCTCCCCCTCCCTCTCCCAGGTGCTCTGGGCTGGCTGGTGCTGTGCAGTCAGCCCAGGCCTGTGGAGCTGTGCTGTGCTGTTCCCAGCCCCCTTTTTGCCCCATTCCACTGAGCCCTGCTCCATCTATGCCAAGAAAGGTTAATGATTAGTTGGAACCAAAGCTCTTTGGCCTTGGGACAGCTTCAGCAGCAGCTGCCACAGTTCCAAGGGGCTGAGAAAGCTGCAGAGGGCTCTCCACAAAGGAAACAGAAGAGCTCAGTAGGAAAGAAAAGATTCCTCTTATTCCCAGGCTCCCTGGCAGTGCTGTTACCTGGGAGGCATTTCCTTCCCCTCCCCAGAGCAGCCACACAAGGAGCAGCTGAGCTCAAGACATCCCACAGAGTGGGGCTTTGCCTCTTGGCATCTTCCACTCCTCATGAGGCTCACCATCAAGCTCCAGAAGCCCAGGGACATAGAGCAGAGCAGAGTAGAGCAGAGCAGAGCAGAGCAGAGCAGAGCAGAGCAGAGCAGAGCAGAGCAGAGCAGAGCAGAGCAGAGCAGAGCAGAGCAGAGCAGAGCAGAGCAGAGCAGAGCAGAGCAGAGCAGAGCAGAGCAGGTTGGAAAAGACCTTTGAGATCATCCAGCCCAACCTCTCCCCCAGCACCATCTGATCAACTCAACCATGGCTCCAAGTGCCCCATCCAGGCTCCTCTTATCACCTCCAGGGATGGGGACTCCACCACCTCCCTGGGCAGCACATCCCCAGGGCCAATCTCTCTTGCTGGGAAGAATTTCTTCCTCACCTCCAGCCTAAACCTCCCCTGGCACAGCTTGAGACTGTGTCCTCTTGTTCTGGTGCTGCTTGCCTGGGAGAAGAGACCAACCCCCAGCTGGCTACAGCCTCCCTGCAGGGAGTTGGAGAGAGCAAGAAGGTCTCCCCTGAGCCTCCTCTGCTCCAGGCTAAGCAACCCCAGCTCCCTCAGCCTCTCCTCCCAGGGCTGTGCTCCAGACCCCTCCCCAGCTTTGTTGCCCTTCTCTGGACACCTTCCAGCAGCTCAGCATCTTTCCTAAGCTGAGGAGCCCAGAACTGGACACAGGACTCAAGGTGTGGCCTCAGCAGTGCTGAGCACAGGGCACAATGACCTCCCTGCTCCTGCTGGCCACACTGTTCCTGCTGCAGGCCAGGATGCCCTTGGCCTTCTTGGCCCCCTGGGCACACTGCAGGCTCATGTTCAGCTGCTGTCAACCATTCCTCCCAGGTCCCTTTCTGCCTGGCTGCTCTCAGCCCCTCTGCCCCCAGCCTATGGCACTACCTGGGGCTGCTGAGGCCAACGTGCAGAACCTGGCACTGGGATGTGTTCAGTCTCCTGCCCTTGGACATAATAAAGCTGAAGGGGAAAAAAAAAACAACCCCAAAGCACCTCCAGGGCTTCAACTGAAACAAGAGCCAAAACCTGTTGGGTCACTCCAAGCAATCTCACTCCTTCCCCTTTCCCCCTTTGGAGGCATGAAGTGGAAAACGTTTTAAAGGAGAGGGGAGGAGGTGGGGGTTGGAAATCCTCTTCCCCTCTCCAGCCTTGTCTAACATGACTGCAAAGGGAGCTCACAGACAAATCAAGCAGGTAAAGGAAAATCAATGTCTCACACATTAAGGCTCTGCCTTTATCCATGTCCTGATCAATAGCTTGGATTCCTTGCATGTTAAAACACTTCCATCACTCCTGCAAGAGCCAAGCAGCAGAACTCTCCCATCCAGGCTCTGGGGGTTAGGAAAGATCCTGCCTGGGCTTGTTTGATCTGAAACACAATACCCCTTAACCTGACCCCTTGGAAAAACACTGGGGAGAGAAGCCAAGAAGCAGGGGGGAGGGAAGCAAAGCTTCCCAGAATGAACATTTCTGGCTCTCTTGGCTTCCCTGAGAAGCTTCTCATCTCTAAACAGAGCACATTTGTAAGCAGGGGAGAGAGGAAGGGGGGGGAAGCAGGCAGAAAGGGACAGCTAAAAGCTTCTGCTGCAGAGTACCACAGGCTGGAGCCCAGCTCCTGCTCTTGCTCCAGCCCAGGAGCTGCTTGCTGCCACATGGCACTTCCATGGCATCATGCAATGGGCTGGAAGGGACCTTCAAGCTCAGCCAGTTCCAACCCCCCAGCCACGGGCAGGGACACCTCCCACCTGCCCAGCTTGCTCAAGGCCTCATCCAGCCTGGCCATGGACACCTCCAGGGAGGAGGAGGAGGCACCCACAGCCTCCCTGGGCAGCCTGTGCCAGGGCCTCCCCAGCCTCACTGCAAACTCTCACCTGCCCTGCAGCACCTACCGCTGCAGAGAATGGTCCTGGGTCCTGCTCATGCCTTAGGGGTGGTGCAGAGGGAAGGGTCTGAGCCTTCAGAGCTTCTCTGTGAGGAGCTTGAAGGTCTCTTCCAACCTGTTTATCCTATCCTATCCTATCCAAAGGCTGAGAGCCCTGGGGCTGAGAGCCTGGAGCAGAGCAGCCCCAGAGGAGAGCTGAGCAGTGCTCAGCAAGAGGCTAAGGGTGGGGGGCAAGAGGCTGGGGCCAGGCTCTGCTCAGTGGTGCCCAGCAACAGGACAGGGGGCTGTGGGCACAAACTGCACCGCAGGAGGTTCCATCTGAGCAGGAGGAGAAAGTTGTTTGGTGTGAGGGTGCTGGAGGCCTGGAGCAGGCTGCCCAGAGAGGTGGTGGAGCCTCCTGCCTTGGAGAGCTTCCAACCCCAGCTGGGAGCTGTGCTCCTGGGCAAGCTGCTGTGGGTGCCCTGCTGGAGCAGGGGGGGTGGTGGTTTGGAGTGGATGATGCCCAGAGGCCCCTTCCAGCCCCCAGCCTGCTGGGATCCTGCAATGGTGTGGGCTCAGGGAGCACCCCCTGGGTCCCCTTCAGTGGGGACATCACCATGGCAAGCTCTGGGCACTAGGGGTTAAGTGAGGTCCTGGTTCCTGGCATTCCATCACACACAGAGTGCTCTGTGCAGGCCACTTGCTCCTCTGCCCTCTTGGGAATTAAACCAATTCAATAAGTAAGTCAAACCCCCACTCCCCCCCCCCTCTGTTGGGAGGATTCCTCTCACTTCCCACCCCACCCCCTGCCCAGCAGCCCCACAGCAGCTGCAAAGGTTTCCATCTGCCATAGGATCCCTTCCCCTGACACACAGCCAAGCACTGAGCAGCAG
Source organism: Colaptes auratus (assembly GCA_015227895.2). Lineage (NCBI taxonomy): Eukaryota > Metazoa > Chordata > Aves > Piciformes > Picidae > Colaptes > Colaptes auratus. Next base: position 6,693 of record JAAWVA010000966.1, read on the forward strand.
CCAAGGCACTGGCTCAGAGGAACAAGAGCCCAGCAGGGTCTGAAGCCACCAGCCCCAGCACTGCCCAGCTGGGGAGGGGACACCCTGCTCAGGGGTGCTGTGGCTCAGCTGCCTCTGCCCTGCCACATGCTCCTCTCCACTCCCTGCCACCATCACACAGCCCCAGCATGGAGGGGCTGGAAGGGAACCACCCAGTCCTGCTCCAGCAGGGCACCCCCGGCAGCACAGAGCCCGGCAGCAGCACAGAGCCCGGCAGCAGCACAGAGCCCGGCAGCAGCACGAGCCCGGCAGCAGCACAGAGCCCGGCAGCAGCACAGAGCCCGGCAGCAGCACAGAGCCGGCAGCAGCACAGAGCCCGGCAGCAGCACAGAGCCCGGCAGCAGCACAGAGCCCGGCAGCAGCACAGAGCCCGGCAGCAGCACAGAGCCCGGCAGCAGCACAGAGCCCGGCAGCAGCACAGAGCCCGGCAGCACAGAGCCCGGCAGCACAGAGCCCGGCAGCACAGTGCCCGGCAGCACAGAGCCCGGCAGCACAGAGCCCGGCAGGGCTTGGAAGCTCTGCAGAGCAGGAGACTCCACAACCTCTCTGGGCAGCCTGCCCCAGGCTCCAGCACCCTCACACCAAATAAGTTTCCCCCCCTGGGTTCCAGTTTGTGCCCACTGCCCCTTGCCCTGTCCCTGGGCATCAGAGCCTGGCCCCAGCCTCTTGCCCCCCAGCCTTTAGCTCTTGCTGAGCATTGCTCAGCTCCCCTCTGGGGCTGCTCTGCTCCAGGCTCTCAGTCCCAGGACTCTCAGCCTTTGCTCCTCTCAGAGCTGCTCCAGGCCCCTCAGCAGCTTCACAGCCTCCTCTGGACTCTCTCCAGCAGTTCCCTGCCTCTCTGGAGCTGAGGAGCCCAGAGCTGGACCAAATCCTCCAGCTGTGGCCTCACTAGGGCAGAGCAGAGGTGGAGGAGAACCTCCCTTGACTTGCTGGCCACAGTCCTACTGCACCCCAGGAGACCTTTGGCCTCCTTGGCTGCCAGGGCACACTGCTGGCTCACAGGGAGCTCTCAGCTCATGCTCCCCCTGATGCATGCACTGGAATGCACCACTTTGAATTGGTTCTTGGCTACAGAGAGGTCAGGAGAAACACCCCCAAAAGCCCAGGACAGGAGGAGAGCTGCTCCCAGCCCCACCGGCGGGAGGGGGGCGTGGGGCTGGCTTTGCTGCACCACCGCCGTGCAGCCTTTTACCTGCCAGCCTTGCACCTTCCCACTCTCCCAGACAACTCTCGCCCTGGCTTCACCCCTGGCTCCCTCTCTCCTCACCCCTGGCTCCCTCTCTCCTCACCCCTGGCTCCCTCTCTCCTCACCCCTGGCTCCCTCCCCTCAAACTGCTGCTGCAGGGATCCTGCCTCGGCGGTGCGGTCAGAGGTGCTGCAGGGAGGGGAAGTCCCAGCAGAGCAGCCCAGGAGCCACCGAGCCTCAGATATTAATCCCCCAATGACTCTGACAACCCTCCCCACCCCCCAGCTGAAACCCAGCAGAAGTGTCTGACTCCCTGGCAGGAGGCTGGGGGACGTGTCAGAGAGGGAGGGGGAGGTGATGGCAGCTCAGCCCCTTCCCTGCTTGCCCAGCACCTCATCCCAGGGCTGGAGGGGACCTCAAGGCTCAGCCAGTTCCAACCCCCTGCCATGGGCAGGGACCCCTCACACCACAGCAGGTTGCTCACAGCCACCTCCAGCCTGGCTGCAAACACCTCCAGGCAGGAGGCTTCCACCACCTCCCTGGGCAGCCTGGGACAGGCTCTCACCACCCTCATGGGCAACAACTTCTTCCCAACATCCAACCTCAATCTCCCCACTTCTAGTTCTGCTCCACCCCCCCAGTCCTATCCCTCCCTCACACCCTCACAAGTCCCTCCCCAGCTTGCTTGGAGCCCCTGCAGATCCTGGGAGGCCACAAGAAGGTCTCCTCAGAGACCAGCCAGGTGGCACCTCTCCTCTTGCAGATGCCTCAGGCATAAGCTGGGGGTTCTGGTGATGGAGCTGGGGACAAACCCACAGCAGCTGGGGGTTCTGGTGGTGGAGCTGGGGACAAACCCACAGCAGCTGGGGGTTCTGGTGGTGGAGCTGGGGACAAACCTGCAGCAGTGAGGACAGCCTGGATGCCACCAGGGCTTTCTAAGAGCAGCCCAGCTCACCTCACCTCAGCAGCAGGACGGACAGGACACCTCTACCCCGCTCCTGTGAAGACACAACTGCTTTCCTCACTGCAGCTCTGACAGGACCAGCACATCCCCTGCCCTCTCCCACTGCCAAGGCAGCTCCTGCTGGAGCATGCTGTGCTCAGGGTCACCCTCCCCACCACACATCATCTCCTCCCCAGCACCTCAGGCCTGCAAGCCAAGCCAGCTGCAAGTCCCCCAGCAGCCACCCCCCCCAGGTCACACATGGCAGCAAGCCTTGATGGATTCAATTAACTGAGAGGGAGGATTGCTGCAGAGCCACCTCCCTCAGAGCCCTGCTTGAGCTGCTGGCTCGCTGCCTTGCCCTTCCAGAGAAGGGCAGCAGGGCTGGGGAGGGGGCTGGAGCACAGCCCTGGGAGGAGAGGCTGAGGGAGCTGGGGGTGCTGAGCCTGGGGAAGAGGAGGCTCAGGGGAACCAGAGAATAGAACCATAGACACAAGCAGGTCGTCAAAGACCTCAGAGATCATCAAGTCCAACCTATTACCTAATCCCCAGCACCTCCTGACAACTAAACCCTGGCTGCAAGAGCCACATCCAGCCCCCTCCTGAGCACCTCCAGGGCTGGGGACTCCACCACCTCCCCCCCGGGCAGCACAGCCCAAGGGCCAATTCCTCTTGCTGGGAAGAACTTTCTCCTCACTAAGGGAGATCTTATTGCTGTCTACAACTGCCTGAAGGGAGGTTGGAGCCAGCTGGGGGTTGGTCTCTTCTCCCAGGCAAGCAGCACCAGAACAAGAGGACACAGTCTCAAGCTGTGCCAGGGGAGGTTTAGGCTGGAGCTGAGGAGAAAGCTCTTCCCAGAGAGAGTTGTTGGCCATGGGGATGTGCTGCCCAGGGAGGTGGTGGAGTCCCCATCCCTGGAGGGGTTGAGGAGGGGCTTGGATGTGGCCCTTGGAGCCAGGGTTGAGCTGTCAGGAGGTGCTGGGTGACAGCTTGGGCTTGGTGACCTCTGAGGCCTTTCCCAACCTGATTGATTCTGTGGTTCTATGAACTCAGTCAGAGCTGGAGGTGCTGGGAGGATGCTGGCTGTGGAGGCTGCTGCTGGGGGGGCAGCCAGGAGGGTGCTGCTGCTGCTGGGCACAGGCAAAAGCCCAAGCAACTGGAGGTTCCACCCTGGCTGGTTCTCTGAATTCTCCCCATCCTCTGGAGCAGAACCAGCTGGGTGAAGGGAAAAAACACAACACCCCCCACACCCCCACAACTTGCACCTTCAGCCTTGAGCTCTCTCCTCACCTCTCAGCTGTGAGCCACTTCCCTCCTTTATTTTTACAGCAGCAGCCCTGGGTGCCCATGGGTCAGGGGGAGGGGAAGGAAAAGAGAAGGGGGGAGGGGGGGGAAGAGAAGAAACCCACCTTTTGCTTTTGGCTGCCTTTGAGCAGTGCAGGAAGGTCAACAAAGAAAGGCAGGGCAGGGCAATTAAAGCCAAGAGAGGAGTGGGAGGCTAATAAATGCCACCCTCCCCAGGTGCAGGAATATTTGAGCTGTATTTCTTTTAAGGGGAGTGGGGAGAGGGGGGGGGGAACCCACCCCCCCAACAACCTAATAATAATAACAATAAAACCCATTCCAGGGAGTTACTGACAATGAGGAACTCCTTTTAATGAGCCTTGCTCCCATCGTGCTGACTAATAGAGTGATAAAGGCTTTAATCCATATTTATGCAGGTTTTAGCTCATTAGACCTGGAGCCAATAAATCAGCAAGGCCAGGAGCAGCTCCACTTGGTGCCAGCCCTGCTGCCAAACGTGCAGGAAGCACTCTGCAAGCAGCACAGCCTCCTCCAGCTCTGCACTGCTCTCCTCTTCTCACCCAGGAGCTGGGCTCCCCCAGCACAGCCTGGGTCCAGCACCCTTGCAAAGGACCCCTTAGGATCACAGGGTGCTAGAGCCTGGAAGGGACACACAGAACCTCCTGGCTTCCAGTTTGGGTCCCTGGCCCCTTGTCCTGTCCCAGGGCACCACTGAGCAGAGCCTGGCCTCAGCCTCTTGCCCCCCAGCCTTTTGCCCCCCAGCCTTTAGCTCTTGCTGAGCACTGCTCAGCTCCCCTCTGGGGCTGCTCTTCTGCAGGTTCCCAGCCCCAGGGCTCTCAGCCTTTGCTCCTCACAGAGCTGCTCCAGGCCCCTCAGCATCTCTGTAGCCTCCCCTGGACTCTCTCCAGCAGTTCCCTGTCCCTTTTGAACTGGGCAACATAGAACTGGACCCAGTCCTCCAGATATGACCTGACTGGGGGCAAAGCAGCACCTGCTGGCCACACTCCTGAGTGCACCCCAGGACCTCTCTTCACCTGCTGGCCACACTCCTGACTGCACCCCAGGACCCCCCTGCACCTGCTGGCCACACTCCTGACTGCACCCCAGGACCCCCCTGCACCTGCTGGCCACACTCCTGACTGCACCCCAGGACCCCCTGCACCTGCTGGCCACACTCCTCTGAGTGACCCCTTGGCCCTCTTGGCCACATTGCTGCCCCATGGACAACCACTGCTCACCCCTGCCAGGTCAGACCCCACTTAGAGAGGAGAGCAACCTGGGCCGGTGGGAGGTGTCCCTGCCCACGGCAGGGGGGTTGGAACTGGATGATCTTGAAGGTCCCTTCCAACCCAACCCATCCCATGATCAGCAAAGGGCTTCCTCCTCAGAGCACTGCTCCCCTGTGCTGCTTCTGCATCCTGCAGTGCAGCCACAGGCAGGGAGAAGCCCTGCTGCAGATGCCCCTGGTGATCTTGGAGAGATTGGAGCCCCATTAAAAGGGATAAGGTTAAAAAAACCCCAACACACAACCCCCCCCAATACCAATTAAACCCAATAACAATTAATTAGAGCCAACTAGCAGAACACTCCAAGGTGCTTTCCCTCAGAGGTGTCCTCAAGGGGCCCAGCTGGAAGCGCAGCTCAGCACCTCAGGGTCCCTTGTCCCTTGTCACTGCGGGGCTGCTTGAACAGCTGGACACAGGGGGAGGCAGGGAAGGAGGAGGGGGGGGGGGGGGGAAACCCTGGCTGTGAGCAACTGGAACTGGCCTTTGCCTCCCTTGGGTAACTTGGGAAGCTCTGCAGCCTGCATTCCTGGAACCCTGACGCAGCTGCTTGGCAGAGTCCCACACCTGCCAATTGCCCAACCTCCCACCGAGGCTGGGATGGAGCTTTGCAGTCCCCCTCCGTCCCCCTCCCCCATAGCTCAAGATCCCATTTCACCAGCTGTTATCCTGGGGACAAGCAAGGAAGTCACTTCCCAAGCTTAATGCCCCAGGATAAACCCCCCCCACTCCCGGGCTGCAGCAGCCCCCAGCCGCACTCAGCCCCTCGGAGCAGGCTCCAGCAAACCTGGGGCAGCTGCTGCTTGCTGAAGCCCTGCCTCAGAAGTCAAAGGGATCCACAAGAACCACACTGAGGTCCTGGAGCAGGCCCAGAGATGGGCCACAAAGCAGTGAAGGGTGTGGAGAAGAGGGCTGGGGAGAAGCAGCTGAGGGAGTTAGTCTGGAGAGGAGGAGGCTGAGGGGAGACCTCCTTGCTCTCTGCAGCTCCCTGAAAGGAGGTTGGAGCGAGCTGGGGGTTGGTTTCTTCTCCCTAGTCTCAGGTGGTAGAAGGAGAGGAAATGGCCTCAAATTGTGCCAGGGGAGGGTTAAGCTGGAGATGAGGAAAAATTCCTTTGCTGCAGGAGTGGTCAGGGCTTGGCACAGCCTGCTCAGGCAGCTGGTGGAGTCCCCAGCCCTGGAGGCCTCCAAGAAACCTGCGGCCATGGCACTTGGGGATCTGTTTCAGTGGCCATGGTGGTGCTGGGTTTATGGCTGGGCTCTATCTTAGAGGTCTTTTCCCACTGAAAGAGTTCCCTGATCCTATGGAAAGCTCTCTGAGAGCAGCAGCTGGTGAAGGCAAGGCTGAGGGATCTGACTCCGAGCCCTCTCCTCATCGCTGCAGCTCCTCTTGCACGAAGCAGCCCTGCAGGACCCTGCGGACTCCACGCCCTGAGCCCTTCCCGGGGAGGTTGGCACGGCGCAAGCACCAGCCCCTGGCCTCCCTCCCCCGTAATTACACTGCAGCAAACCCCAAACGCTCCCAGTAATCACTGCCTTACTGCTCTCCTGGCTTGGAGGAGACAAAGAACTGCCTCAGTGGCATCCAGAAGCCCAACCCAAGCCCAGTGCGCCGAGCCGGCTGTGGAATCAGAGGGGCGGCTCGCTGCCCTGCCCTGCCCTGAGCAGCCTCCTGCACGGGGTAAGTGCCTGGTAACTTAAAGCACTACTGATCCAAGGCATGAAGAGCTCCAGGAAGACATTTGTGCGTGTGTGTGAAGCCTGTGTTTGGCCAGTGGGAACGTGGCTCGGAGGCTCCTTTCTCGCTCTCGCTGTGACTCACGACGGAAAACAGCTTCGGTCAACAGATTTCCCTCCCCGCCCCCCCGCCGCCCTGTTTATTTGCTTTGCCACTGCTGAACGCAGATCTGAGGATAGAATGTGGGAATGAAAGGTGGCAAAGACAATGGGAACGTTTTGACAGGCTCCCAGAGGGATTGAGGGTGGTGCAGACCCAAACAGCTGATGCCTCTCCCCTCCCCACCACGCAGCGATAAGAAAAGCCCAGCCAGGACCTGAGCCCTGCCACAGCTGAGAGCTGCTGGAGGAGGAGGAGGTTTCACTTCAAAACAAGCAAGACCCGGGCAGTTAGGGAGGCCTTGGGAGCTTAGGGCTTTCCAAAGGCCTCCTAAAGAAACCTGAATGATGAGGTGAGGAAGGGATGGCAAACTGCCTCCCAAAGTCACAACACAACCTCTGTGTGTGTCCCCCTCTCAACCTCAAGAGTGGCCAGGAGCAGGGAAGAGCCTAACCAGAGCAAGGAGGAGAAGCCAGGCTGTGTCCCCCACCCTCAAGAGTGGCCAGGAGCAGGGAAGAGCCTAACCAGAGCAAGGAGGAGAAGCCAGGCTGTGTCCCCCCACCCTCAAGAGTGGCCAGGAGCAGGAAGAGCCTAACCAGAGCAAGGAGGAGAAGCCAGGCTGTGTCCCCCCACCCTCAGGAGTGGCCAGGAGCAGGGAAGAGCCTAACCAGAGCAAGGAGGAGAAGCCAGGCTGTGTCCCCCCACCCTCAAGAGTGGCCAGGAGGAGGGAAGAGCCTAACCAGAGCAAGAAGCAGCAGCCAGGCTGTCTTCAAGCTGCCATCTCCCAGCAGTGGTTTTATACACCAGACACTGATAAGAAAAGCCCAGCCAGGACCTGTGCCCTGCCACAGCTGAGAGCTGCTGGAGGAGGAGGAGGTTTCACATCAAAACAAGCAAGATCCAGGCAATGTGAATCCTTGGAAGCTTCAATTGTTTTAGGAGGCCTTTGGAAAGGCCAAAATGAGGTGAGGAAGGGATGGCAAATTGCCTCCCAAAGTCACAACACAACCTCTGTGTGTGTCCCCCTCTCAACCTCAAGAGTGGCCAGGAGCAGGGAAGAGCCTAACCAGAGCAAGGAGGAGAAGCCAAGCTGTGTCCCCCCACCCTCAGGAGTGGCCAGGAGCAGGGAAGAGCCTAACCAGAGCAAGGAGGAGAAGCCAGGCTGTGTCCCCCACCCTCAGGAGTGGCCAGGAGCAGGGAAGAGCCTACCAGAGCAAGGAGGAGAAGCCAGGCTGTGTCCCCCACCCTCAGGAGTGGCCAGGAGCAGGAAGAGCCTAACCAGAGCAAGGAGGAGAAGCCAGGCTGTGTCCCCCCACCCTCAGGAGTGGCCAGGAGCAGGGAAGAGCTAACCAGAGCAAGGAGGAGAAGCCAGGCTGTGTCCCACCACCCTCAGGAGTGGCCAGGAGCAGGGAAGAGCCTAACCAGAGCAAGGAGGAGAAGCCAGGCTGTGTCCCCCACCCTCAAGAGTGGCAGGAGGAGGGAAGAGCCTAACCAGAGCAAGGAGGAGAAGCCAGGCTGTGTCCCCCACCCTCAGGAGTGGCCAGGAGCAGGGAAGAGCCTAACCAGAGCAAGGAGGAGAAGCCAGGCTGTGTCCCCCCACCCTCAAGAGTGGCCAGGAGCAGGGAAGAGCCTAACCAGAGCAAGGAGGAGAAGCCAGGCTGTGTCCCCCCACCCTCAGGAGTGGCCAGGAGCAGGAAGAGCCTAACCAGAGCAAGGAGGAGAAGCCAGGCTGCGTTCAAGCTGCCATCTCCCAGCAGCGGTGGTGTCTTTCCCAGCCAGCTCTGTTAAACAGCCAATTTGCAGCAGCACAAAGCCAGAGACACAATGTGACAATAAAGCAGCGTTTTAATTAGCAGCGGGTCTTTTCTCCCCCCTCCTCCCCAGCCCATCCCCCCAGCCCAGCCCCAAAGGTTCCTTCTGTGCATTCCCAGCGCAACACAAGGGCCCTCCCCCCCACCCCCACCCCCCTGCATCCCATAAATCACCTAAAGAAAGAAAGAAAAGGTTTAAAAAAACCCCAAAAGCCCAAAGCAACAACCTCCAAGACATAAAACAAAGCCTCTGCAATTGCACCTTCCAGATAATGGCTCCAGAAATAAATTAGGCAATAAATATCAAATAATACATTTCCCCCCCCCTCCTCACCACCACCACCAGCAGCAGCAGCGAAAATGCACTCTTTGGGTAATCAGAAGATGCCTTCCAGCAGCTCCTGCCCGGTAGCTGCAAAGCAGTAAAACAATAGAGCACTCAAAGAAGCCTTTTAGCACCTTTTGCACCCCAGAACGGCAGCGAATGTGCTGCCTGATGGCTTCCCTGAGCCCGGCATCCAGCGCAGCCCTGGCGCTGGCTCCCAGCGAAAGCCAGC
>JAAWVA010000967.1:0-15638 GCA_015227895.2 Colaptes auratus
TGTTCTCTGCTACTGTTCCTGCTGTGCTCTGCAGTGTCAGCCCCACAGCTCTGCTTGTGTGGAGGTCTCTGCAGCAGCACTGTGGGACAGGAGCATCATCAGAGCAAGCAGCACCTCTGGTTAGCAGCTGGCAGGGACCGTGGTGCTGCGCTCAGCCTGCTGTGTGAGACCCGACTCATTGCTTCCTCTTGTCCTCAGACGGGTCACAGCGTGGCTGGGGTGGAAGGGAGCTCAAAGATCCCCTCTCAGCCTTCTCTCCAGGCTCAGCAGCCCCAGGGCTCAGTCTCTTTTTGCAGCAGAAATGCTCCAGTCCCTTCAGCATCCTCCCAGCCTCCCTCGGAGTCTCCCCTCAGGTCTCTGTCCCTCTGGTGCGGGCGCCCGGACTGGACGCAGGGCTCCAGCTGTGGTCTCAGCTGGGCAGTGCAGAGGCAGAGGAGGACCTCCCTACCCTGTCGGCCACATTCAGTGCACCCCAGAAGGTCGGTGGCTGCCCCAAGGTCACAGAGGTGTCCCATGGAGGAGCTGCTGTCCCCTGAGCGTTCCCAGCTCCCCCTCGCCCATCAGACGCTGCGCAGCCTGCTGGACGTGCCCCTGAGGGCCTGCAGGCTCCGGCTGCGGCTGCAGCATTTCCTTCTCTCCTCAGCTCCTCCGAGGCTGAGTTTGAGGCCAGAAAGCTTCATGCCATGAAACCTCCTCCTGCCTCAGACCTCCCCAGCAGAGGGACCTCTGGAGAAGACCTTTCTGGTCTTACCTTCCTCTTCCTCAACTGCCTGCCGTGTGGCACAGCCCGTTTCTGCAGCAGCAGAGCCAGCAGCCTTGCGTAAGCCCTGCAGGGACTGCAGCAGCTCCCAGGCCAAGGGGATCATGAAGGGCACATCTTGCACTGAGTTCCCCCTCCTCCCAGTCTGTGAATTTTCGTGGTGGTGATGAATTCCACTCAAGCAGCACTTGGGTCTGTCTCACTCTGTGGGAAAACAAGGTGTGACATGCTGCCCTGCATCCCCTCCTCTGGAGGCCAAAGGCTGGCAGGCACGCAGCACCCAAGCCTGCCACAGCCGGAGCTCACACCAGCACTGAGGCAGCCCCTGGCACATCTGATCTCTGCTTCCTGCTGCCATGGCAATGACAGCAACCACAGAGTGCTCTGGGCTGGGAGGGAGCTCCAGAGCTCAGGTTCCTCAGCCTCTCCTGCCCTGCCCTCTTCTCCAGACCCAACCCCAGTCAGGTTGCTTCCTGCTGCTTCCCATCTCCTCATAACACTGGGTGCCTGCAAGCATTCCAGTGCCCGAGAGGCAACCAAACCACAGCCAGCTCGAGGCAAACCCTGTGAGCCTGCTGCAAGGGGCTTGAAGCATCCCAAGACTTAGCCAGTGCAGAGCAGCAGCAGTGGAACCCCAGCTGGAGCTGCCAGGGCAGCCTCACCCTGCTCCTTGGAACACTCAAAGCCCTTCAGCTTCCAGCATGTGCCTTCCAGACCCCCACTCCAGGAGCCCTTTCCATGGCATGCATGCCTGGAGGTGCAGACATGGCTGGGCAGGTGTCACTCCCCAGCCCCCACCCGAGCAGGTGGCACAGAACCATAGAAGCAGAGACTCAGGGAGGCTGGAAAAGAGCTCAGAGATCATCAGCTCCAACCTGTCACCCAGCCTCCTGACAACTAACCCATGGCTCCAAGTGCCACATCCAGTCCCCTCTTGAACACCTCCAGGGGTGGGGACTCCACCACCTCCCTGGGCAGCACATCCCAAGGGCCAATCTCTCTTGCTGGGAAGAACTTTCTCCTCACCTCCAGCCTGAACCTCCCCTGGCACAGCTTGAGACTGTGTCCTCTTGTTCTGCTGCTGGCTGCCTGGGAGAAGAGACCAACCCCCACCTGGCTCCAGCCTCCCTGCAGGGAGTTGCAGAGAGCAAGAAGGTCTCCCCTGAGCCTCCTCTTCTGCAGGCTAAGCAACCCCAGCTCCCTCAGCCTCTCCTCACAGGGCTGTGCCCCAGACCCCCTCCCCAGCTTTGTTGCCCTTCTCTGGACACCTTCCAGCAGCTCAACAGCTTTCCTGACCTGAGGAGCCCAGAGCTGGACACAGGCCTCAAGGGGTGGCCTCAGCAGTGCTGAGCACAGGGCACAAGGACTTCCCTGCTGCTGCTGGCCACACTCTGCCTGCTGCAGGCCAGGCTGCCCTTGGCCTTCTTGGCCCCCTGGGCACACTGCTGGCTCCTCTTCAGCTGCTCTCCCCCAGCACCCTCAGGTCCCTCTCTGCCTGGCTGCTCTCAGCCCCTCTGCCCCCAGCCTGTAGCACTGCCTGGGGTTGCTGTGGCCAAAGAGCAGCCCCTGGCACTTGGACTTGTTCAGTGCCATCCTCTTGGCCTCTGCCCATCTGTGCAGCCTGGCAAGGGCCCTCTGCAGAGCTCTCCTACCCTCTAACAGCTCAACTCCTGCCCCCAGCTGGGTGTCAGCTGCAAACTTACTAACATCCTACTGCCAGTACCATTGGTGAAGGCTTCAGCCTCCCCAGCTGGCAGGGCAAGGGATTGAGAGGCTGAAAACTCTTCCAGCTGGTAGAGGAAGATGTAAGCCACTAAATCAGCTGCTGCAGTCATAGCTCTCCTGTGTGCAGCAAGGAGATGCTAATGAGATACTAAAGAGAGGGAGCAGCTCCAGGCCACCCCAGAGTGCTGCTCGATGAGCTGCTGCCATCAGCAGTGTGATGCCAGTAATGATTGCTGGGGGAGGAACACAGCCTGCAGGCTGCAAACCCGGCTGCTGCTGGCCGAAGAGAGGGGACCAGCCCCCTCCCTGCTGCCCAGCCCGGAGCCCAGGCTGCTGAGAGGTGGAAGGGACCTCTGGAGATCACCCAGTGCAAGCTCCCTGCTGAAGCAAGGGCAGCCACAGCAGCCTGCCCAGGACTGTGATCACACAGAGTCGAAGGATTGATCCCCCTCATGGCCCCCAAGCCACGGCCCCAGGTGCCACGGCCACAGCTTGCTGCAGCACCTCCAGGCATGGGGACTTCCTCCCTGGGCAGCTTGGGCCAGGCCTTGAAAACCATTTTGGTCCAAAAATTGTTCCTCAGCCCCAACCTAAACCTTCCCTGGGGAACTTGAGGCCATCTCCTCATCCTGCCACCTGAGCCTGGGGAGCAGAGCCCAGCCCCCAGCTGGCTGCAGCCTCCTCTCAGGAGCTGCAGAGAGCAAGGAGGTCTCCCTCAGCCTCCTCTGCTCCACACTCAGCACCCCCAGCTCCCTCAGCTGCTCCTCCCCAGCCCTCTTCTCCACACCCTTCCCCAGCTCTCTTGCCCTTCTCTGGCCCTGCTCCAGCCCTCCAGCTCCTGCTGGCAGGGAGGGCCCAGAGCTGAAGCCAGCACTCAAGCTGTGGCCTCCCCAGTGCCCAGCCCAGGGCACAAGCCCTGCCCTGCTGCTGCTGCCCACCCCACTGCTGCTGCAGGCCAGGCTGCTGCTGCCCTTCTTGCCCCCCTGGGCACTGCTGCCTCCTCTCCAGCTGCTGCCACCCAGCACCCCCCAGGGCCTTTCCTGCCTTTTCTGGCTCAGAAGAGCTGCCAGCTCCTGGTAGGGCTGTGCTCACACACAGGCTGCTGCTCCCAGAGACCCTCCTGTCCACCTCAACCCAGCCCAGTGCAGGGCACTGCCTCAGGGTCTGGAGTGTTGCTGCAGGAGCTGCTTAGAGCAAGGATTAGGAGAACCTCGACCAGATCAATTCCTTCACCACCTTTGTCCCCTTCAACACCTGCCTGTCCTGATTTTTTCTCTTCCTGGGCACTGGGCACATCTCTGGCTGCCCATGAGTGCCCCTGGCTATGGATCTGGCCAGCTCCACTGATGCTCTGCAGCAGCTGGCAGCATCTCAGGAGCCTGTGGACCAAAACCCATGGTGGTGACGCCAAGGCTATGCAATGTGCTCCTGCTGATCTGCTCCCTCAGCAAGTGGGGGATAATCAGCTCCCTGCTCCTGGGGAGAAGGAGCTTAGGTGTTCTGCCTGTGGGGCTGGCTGAGGCTCCTCACCCTGGCTTGGTGGTTGGAGGAGCAGCCAAAAGCAAACCGATTCCCCCTCGCCAGCTGCGGTGCAGCACAGGCAGCCAGCAGAGGAGGCTCCCAGGAAGGGAACCTGGAAGCTGCTTGCCCTCCAGCATGGAGGCCTCATGGGCCTGTCCAGACCTCCATTTCTGTCCCAACCCTTTGGTATCCTCCCACCCTTACATGACAGGAGCAGGGGCAATGGTTTGAGATGAGAGAAGAGCAGATTGAGATTGGATGTGAGGAGCAAGCTCTGCCCCAGGAGGCTGCTGGAACACTGCAGCAGGCTGCCCAGGGAGGTGGTTGAGGCTCCATGGCTGGAGCTGTTCCAGGGGAGGCTGGAGAGGGCTCTGGGCAGCCTGATCCAGTGGAGGATGTCCCTGCTGAGTGCAGGGGGCTGGGCTGGCTGAGCTCTGGAGCTCCCTCCCAGCCCAGAGCACTCTGTGATGCTGTGCTCCTGGCTTGAGGACAGCCCCAGGCAGAAGCTGAGGAGTTCTGATCCCTGCTGCACAAGCTTTGTACCATGCACCATGCCTGGAGGCTGGGACAGGGGTTATACAATACAATACAATACACAAGGTTGGAAGAGACCTTCAAGATCATCGTGTCCAACCCATCAACCAACCCAACCCACCCAAATACAATACAATACAATACAATCCAGCCCACCTAAACAACTCACCCACGGCACCCAGCACCCCAGCAAGTCTCCTCCTGAACACCTCCAGGGATGGTGACTCCACCACCTCCACGGGCAGCCCATCCCAATGGGCAATCACTCTCTCTGTGTAGAACTTCCTCCTAACATCCAGCCTAAACCTCCCCTGGCGCAGCCTGAGACTGTGTCCTCTTGTTCTGGTGCTGCCTGCCTGGGAGAAGAGACCAACCTCGGCCTGGCTAAAACCTCCCTTCAGGTAGTTGTAGAGAGCAAGAAGGTCTCCCCTGAGCCTCCACCTCTCCAGGCTAAGCAACCCCAGCTCCCTCAGCCTCTCCTCACAGGGCTGTGTTCCAAACCCCTCACCAACTTTGTTGCCCTTCTCTGGACACCTTCAGCAGCTCAACCTCCTTCCTAACTGAGGGGCCAGAGCTGGACACAGGACTCAAGGTGTGGCCTAACCAGTGCAGTGTACAGGGGCAGAATGACCTCCCTGCTCCTGCTGGCCACACTGTTCCTGATGCAGGCCAGGATGCCATTGGCCCTCTTGGCTGCCTGGGCACACTGCAGGCTCATGTTCAGCCTCCCATCAACCAGCACCCCCAGGTCCCTCTCTGCCTGGCTGCTCTCAGCCACTCTGCCCCCAGCCTGTAGCACTGCCTGGGGTTGCTGTGGCCAATGTGCAGCACCTGGCACTTGGCTGTGTTCAATCTCCTGCCCTTGGCCTCTGCCCCTCTGTCCAGCCTGTCGAGGTCCCTCTGCAGAGCCTCTCTGCCCTCCAGCAGATCAACTCCTGCCCCCAGCTTGGTGTCATCTGCACATTTACTGCTGATGGACTCAATGCCCTCCTCCAGATCATCAATAAAGATGTTGAAGAGCATGGGGCCCAGCACTGATCCCTGGGGCACACCACTGGTGCCTGGCTGCCAGCTGGCAGTGGCACCATTCACCACCACTCTCTGGGCTCAGCCTCCAGCCAGTTCCTAACCCAGCTCAGAGTGCTGCTGTCCAGGCCAGGGGCTGACAGCTTGGCCAGGAGCTTGCTGTGGGGGACGGTGTCAAAGGCCTTGCTGAGGTCCAGGCAGACCACATCCACAGCCTGCCCCACATCCACCAGGCAGTCACCTGGGCATAGAAGGAGCTCAGGTTGGTCAGGCAGGACCTGCCCTTCCTAAAGCCATGCTGGCTGGGCCTGAGCCCCTGGCCATCCTGTAAGTGCTGTGTGATCACACTCAGGATGAGCTGTTCCATCACCTTGCCTGGCACTGAGGTCAGGCTGCCAGGCCTAGCATTCCCTGGCTTGTCCAACCAGCCCTGCTTGTGGCTGGGCACCACGTTGGCAGCTTCCAGTCTTCTGGGACCTCTCCAGTGAGCCACAGTGGCCTTAAGCTGACCTTAAAGGTCTGTTCCAACCAAAATGATTCTATGGTCCTACAATGGTTTGGGGTGGAAGGGACCTTAAAGAACATCTAGTCCCAGCCCCCTGGCAGTGGGCAGGGACACCTTCAGCTAGAGCAGGTTGCCCAGAGCCCTGACCAGCCTGGCCCTGAACACTTCCAGGAATGGGGCATCCACAGCCTCCCTTGGCAGCCTGTGGCAGCTTCTCACCACCCTCGTGGTGAGGAGCATCTCCCTCACCCCTGGACTACAGCTGCCCTCTTGCAGTTTAAAACTGCTCCCCTGGCGCTGTCACTGCCCTGCCTGACAGAGTCCCTCCTCACCTCTGCTGTAGGGCCCCTCTGAGGCACTCCAGGGCCACCAGCAGGTCTCCCTGGAGCCTTCTCTTCTCCAGGCTGAACAAGCCCAACTCCCAGCCTGGCCTCACAGCCTGAGGCTGGATGTGCTGCTGGTCTCCAGCTTGCTGACTGCAAGGCCATGTAGGACAGCAGCCACTGTCTGCCTGCATGCAGAGCTTTACTCTTCCTTATGTGCTCTTCAGACGTCTGGGGAGGGCTGCTGAATGCCTCTCACCACGTGGAGAAGACATCAGAAAGCTCCTGGTGTGCTGCATGCTAATGCTGCCCTGGCCCAGCCACCCTCTGCAAAGGGATGGAGCACCTTGGTTGCAGTCACAGGCAGGGCCGGCGGGGCAAGGCGGGGGAGGAGGACAACCTGGTGCTGCAGAGCTCCCCAGGGGGCATGAGAGCAGCTCCCAGGCTCATTCCAAGGTAACTGTCTCCAGAGAGACTCCCAAGCCTGATGTGGTCACACAACAAACGAGACTGGAGGGAATCACCTGCTGCTGAAGCACTCCTTGGGTCTCCCATGTCCTCCCTGCCAGGAGCCAGCCTGAAGGAGCCTTCAGAAAGTCCAAAGCAGGTGACATGCTGATGGGACAGAGCAGCTGCCTCAGAGGGGGCTTGGGCACATTGCCAGTCTGCAATCGGGACAGAAGGCTGAAGCCAAGTGCCAGACACTGCCCTTGGGGCACAGCAGCCCCAGGGAGGCTCCAGGCTGGGGCAGAGGGGCTGGAAAGTGCCCAACAGGAAAGGCCCTGGGGGTGCTGGGTGGCAGCAGCTGGAGAGGAGGCAGCAGTGCCCAGGGGGGCAAGAAGGGCAGCAGCAGCCTGGCCTGCAGCAGCAGTGGGGTGGGCAGCAGCAGCAGGGCAGGGCTTGTGCCCTGGGCTGGGCACTGGGGAGGCCACAGCTTGAGTGCTGGCTTCAGCTCTGGGCCCTCCCTGCCAGCAGGAGCTGGAGGGCTGGAGCAGGGCCAGAGAAGGGCAAGAGAGCTGGGGAAGGGTGTGGAGAAGAGGGCTGGGGAGGAGCAGCTGAGGGAGCTGGGGGTGTGGAGGGGGAGCAGAGGAGGCTGAGGGAGACCTCCTTGCTCTCTGCAGCTCCTGAGAGGAGGCTGCAGCCAGCTGGGGCTTGGGCTCTGCTCCCCAGGAACAAGGGACAGGGTAAGGGAAAGCAGCCTTCAGTTGCACCAGGGGAGGTTTAGTTTGGCCTTGAGCAACAACATCTTCCCTGAAAGGGTTGTCAAAGCCTGGCAGTGGTTAGAAAGTGCAGGCCAGGAGGTTCCAGCTCAGCATGAGGAGGAACTTCTTGCCTGGGAGGCTCCCAGAGGCCTGGAGCAGGCTGCCCAGAGAGGTTGTGGAGTCTCCTTCTCTGGAGCCTTTGCAGCCCTGTCTGGCTGTGTTCCTGTGTGCCCTGGGCTGGATCCTCTGCTCCTGCTCTGGCAGGGGCTTGCACTGGAAGCTCTCCAGAGGTCCCTTCCAGCCCCTCACATCCTCTGTGAGCTGTTATCTGGACAAAGCATTTCCCTAAGTGCAAGTCACCCAGCATGGCTGTCACCTGGTGCCTGTGCCCAAGGCAATCCTCCAGCTGTAGATTCATAGAAAGAGTCCATCCCAGAGGCACAGAGCTGCTGCAGGCAGGGGAACAGCTCCTGGGAGGCCAGGCTGAGGCAGCTGGGGCTTGGGGCTGGGAGCAGAGCAGGCTGAGGGCTGCCCTCCTGGCTGGGGATCAAGATGTGCAGGGCTGGAGCCAGGCTCTGCTCAGGGCTGGCCAAGCACAGCACAAGGGGCACTGGGGGCAAGCTGGGGCAGAGGAGGTGCCAGGGGAAAGAGGAGGGAAACCTTTGTCCCTGTGAGGCTGCTGGGGGCCTGGAGCAGGCTGCCCAGGGAGGTTGTGGAGTCTGCTGGTGTGGAGAGCTTCCAACCCCCCCTGGATGTGTTCTGTGTGCCCTGCCCTGGGTGCCCCTGCCCTGGCAGGGGCTTGGGCTGGGGGAGCTGCAGAAGGCCCTTGCCCAATCTGTGATAGAATGGTAGGGTTGGAAGGCACCCTGACGGTCATCTAGTTCCACCCCCTGTGCTGTGGGGCTCTGGAACACCCCTGCTCCTCTAGAGCAGGCTGTCCAAGGCCTCACCCAGCCTTGCTGACTCCTGAAGCACAGCTGCTGCTGAGCAAAGCCAGCACCAGGCCTAATGGAATCCTTCACAACCACAGAGTCACAGAATGGCTCAGGCTGGAGGAGATCCCAAAGCTCATCCAGCCCCATGGGCAGGGACACCTCCCACCAGCCCCAGGCTGCTCAAGGCCTCCATTCAGGAGGCAGCCACAGCCTCCCTGGGCAGCCTGACCCAGAGACTCCACACCTTGGCACTGAAGAGCTTCTTTACAATACAATACAATACAATACAATACACCAGGCTGGAAGAGCCCTTCAAGATCATCGTGTCCAACCCATCAACCAATCCAACCCACCCAAACAACTCACCCACGGCACCAAGCACCCCATCAAGTCTCCTCCTGAACACCTCCAATGATGGTGACTCCACCACCTCCCCAGGCAGCCCATTCCAGTGGGCAATCACTCTCTCTGTGTAGAACTTCCTCCTAACATCCAGCCTAACCCTCCCCTGGTGCAGCCTGAGACTGTGTCCTCTTGTTCTGGTGCTGGCTGCCTGGGAGAAGAGACCAACCTCTGCCTGGCTACAACCTCCCTGCAGGTAGTTATAGAGAGCAAGAAGGTCACCCCTGAGCCTCCTCTTCTGCAGGCTAAGCAACCCCAGCTCCCTCAGCCTCTCCTCACAGGGCTGTGTTCCAAGCCCCTCACCAACTTCGTTGCCCTTCTCTGGACACATTCCAGCAAGTCAACCTCCTTCCTGACCTGAGGGGCCCAGAGCTGGACACAGGACTCCAGGTGGGGCCTTAACCAGTGCAGTGTACAGGGGCAGAATGACCTCCCTGCTCCTGCTGGCCACACTGTTCCTGATGCAGGCCAGGATGCCATTGGCCCTCTTGGCCGCCTGGGCACACTGCAGGCTCATGTTCAGCCTACCATCAACCAGCACCCCCAGGTCCCTCTCTGCCTGGCTGCTCTCAGCCACTCTGCCCCCAGCCTGTAGCACTGCCTGGGGTTGCTGTGGCCAATGTGCAGAACCTGGCACTTGGATGTGTTCAATCTCCTGCCCTTGGCCTCTGCCCATATGTCCAGCCTGTCCAGGTCCCTCTGCAGAGCCTCTCTGCCCTCCAGCAGATCAACTCCTGCCCCCAGCTTGGTGTCCTCTGCAAATTTACTGCTGATGGACTCAATGCCCTCCTCCAGATCATCAATAAAGATGTTGAAGAGCATGGGGCCCAGCACTGCTCCCTGGGGCACACCACTGGTGCCTGGCTGCCAGCTGGCAGTGGCACCATTCACCACCACTCTCTGGGCTCAGCCTCCAGCCAGTTCCTAACCCAGCTCAGAGTGCTGCTGTCCAGGCCAGGGGCTGACAGCTTGGCCAGGGGTTTGCTGTGGGGGACAGTGTCAAAGGCCTTGCTGAGGTCCAGGTAGACCTCATCCACAGCCTGCCCCACATCCACCAGGCAGTCACCTGGGCATGGAAGGAGATCAGGTTGGTCAGGCAGGACCTGCCCTTCCTAAAGCCATGCTGGCTGGGCCTGAGCCCTTGGCCATCCTGTAAGTGCTGTGTGATCACACTCAGGATGAGCTGTTCCATAACCTTGCCTGGCACTGAGGTCAGGCTGCCAGGCCTATCATTCCCTGGCTCATCCAACCGGCCCTGCTTGTGGCTGGGCACCACGTTGGCAGCTTCCAGTCTTCTGGGACCTCTCCAGTGAGCCAGGACTGCTGAAAAATGATGGAGAGCGGCTTGGCAGCTCATCTGCCAGCTCTCTCAGCACCCTAGGATGGATCCCATCCGGCCCCATGGCCTTGTGGGGGTCCAAGCGGCTCAGAAGATCTCTAACTGCCTCCTGGAGCAGCGGGAAACCATGCAGCTCCCTGGCTCCTTCTGCCAGCTCTGCAGGCAGCTGTCTGGAAGATGTTCTGCCCTGCTAGGATAGATTGAGGCAAAGAAGGTGTTAAGCACCTCTGCCTTTCCCTCATCCTTTGTTACAACCTTCCCCTCCGTGCCCACCAAGCAGTGGAGGTTGTCCCTGCCCTTCCTCTTGCTATTGATGTATTTATAGAAGGACTTTTTGGTGTCCTTCACAGCAGAGGCCAGGCTGAGCTCCAAATGGGCTTTTGCCTCCCTAATTTGCTTCCTACAAGACCTAGCAACATCCCTAACCATTCCATGGGTTGCCTCCCCTTCCTTCCAGAGATGGTACACCCTCTTTTTTCCCCTTAGTTCTATTAAGAGTTCATTGCCCACCCAGGCTGGCCGTCTGCCCCGGGGCTCATCTTCCGGCACACTGGCACAGCCTGTTCTGAGCCTTCAAGAGCTCTGCCTTGAAGCAGCTCCAGCTCTCCTGGACCCCTTTATTCTTAAGGGCTGTATCCCAGGGAACCTTCTGAGTTAGTTCCTTGAGTAGCCTGAAGTCTGCCCTCCTGCAGTCCAGAGTGGAGGTCTTCTTGCTGCCCCTCTTGGCTTGGCTGGATACCAAAACTCAATTATCTCCTGGTCACTGGTGCCTGAACACCCTCCGACCGCCACATCCCCACCAGCCCTTCCCTGGTGGAGAAGAGGAGGTCAAGCAGAGCCTCACCCCTGGTAGGCTCACACAGCACCTGGGATAAGAAGCTGTCCTCCATGCACTCCAGGAACCTCCTAGACTGCCTCCTCTCTGCTGTGCTGAGATCCCCAGCAGATATCAGGCAGGTTGAAGTCGCCCATGAGAACGAGGTCAGGCGATCTTGAGACAACCTTCAGCTGCCTATAGAATGCTTCATCGACATCTTCCTCCTGGCTGGGTGGTCTGTAACAGACTCCAACCAGGATGTCTGCCCTGCTGCTCTTCCCTCTAATTCTCCCCCACTAGCACTCAACCCGATCGTCCCTGATCTCCATCTCAACGGCATCTAGTGCCTCCCTGCTGTACAGGGCCACCCCTCCACCCCTTCTCCCTTGCCTGTCCCTCCTGAACAGCCTGTAGCCGTCAGTTGCAGCGCTCCAGCCATGTGAGTTGTCCCACCATGTCTCTGTGATGGCAACTACATCATAACTTTCCTGCTGCAACAAGGCTTCCAGCTCCTCTTGTTTGTTGCCCATGCTTCCTGCATTAGTGTCCATGCACTGCAGCTGGGCTGCTGGTTTCACCTCTAGCTCTGGCTTATCTCCCCCAGACTCCTGCCTGGGGGGACTGGTTCCAGCCTCTTCCCCCTTCGAAGCTAGTTTAAAGCCCCTGTCAATGAGACCTGCCAATCCCCTTCCTAGGATCCTTTTCCCTTTGGGGGACAGGCCATTCTCGTGTACTGTGACCAGTCTGTCCCTGCTCTGCCTCAGCTCCAAACCTGCTCTCAGGCTCTGTGCTTCCAGAGCTCAGTGACATTTGTTCCTCAGGCAAAGGAGCAAAGGGCTGCTTGCAGCAGGGAAACCATTTCAAACAATCACAGAATGAGAGCTGTCAGGGCTGGAAGGGACCTCAAGGCTCAGCCAGCCCCAATCCCCTGCCATGGGCAGGGACACCTCACACTGCAGCAGGTTGCTCACAGCCACCTCCAGCCTGGCTGCAAACACCTCCAGGCAGGAGGCTGCCACCACCTCCCTGGGCAGCCTGTGCCAGGCTCTCACCACCCTCCTGGGGAGCAACTTCTTCTAACAGCCAATCTGAATCTCCCCACTTCTAGCTCTGCTCTGCTTTGCTCCACTCCCTTACATGTCTCCAACTGACATGCACAAGTCCAAGGCCTCTCTTCAGGACTTCCCCAAAGTCATGCTGTGCCACCTCACTTGAAAGGACAGCAAACTGTTTACAGCCACAGCTGTGCAGTAAGGAGAGAGAAAACATCTAGAAGGCACTTAGGAAACAAGGTGAGAGAAGAAGGTCCTTAATTATCATAATGGGGAAGGAACACACCATGACAACAGCTGCAGACTCCTCTTCCTTGGAGAACAACCTCTCTGAGGACACTGCCAGCAGGGACCTCTGACTGCTCCCAAGCTAAGCAGCAAAAAAGGGTAGGGTGAGACCTCAACTGGAATCTTGCATCCAGCTCTGGGCTCCCCAGCTCAGGAGGGACAGGGAGCTGCTGGGGAGAGTCCAAGGGAGGGCTGCAAGGATGCTGAAGGGCCTGGAGCACTGCTGCTGAGGAGAGGCTGAGAGCCCTGGGGCTGCTGAGGCTGCAGAGGAGAAGGCTGAGAGGGATCTGATCAATGTCTCTCAAGAGCTGAGGGCTGGGGGGCAGGAAGGAAGGGCCAGGGCCAGGCTCTGCTCCCTGTGCCCTGGCATAGGCTAGGGGTGGTGGAGTCACCATCACTGGAAGTGTTTAGGAAGAGACTGGATGGGGCACTTGGTGCCATGGTTTAGTTGGTGGTGTCCCTCAGGGATCAGTGCTGGGCCCCAGGCTGTTCAATATCTTTATTGATCATCTGGAGGAGGGGATGGAGTCCACCATCAGTGAATTTGCAGCTGACACCCAGCTGGGGGCAGGAGTTGAGCTGTTAGAGGGCAGGAGAGCTCTGCAGAGGGCCCTTGCCAGGCTGGGCAGATGGGCAGAGGCCAACAGGATGGCATTGAACAAGTCCAAGTGCCAGGGGCTGCACTTTGGCCACAGCAACCCCAGGCAGTGCTACAGGCTGGGGGCAGAGGGGCTGAGAGCAGCCAGGCAGAGAGGGAGCTGGGGGTGCTGGGGGACAGCAGCTGAAGAGGAGCCAGCAGTGTGCCCAGGGGGCCAAGAAGGCCAAGGGCAGCCTGGCCTGCAGCAGGCAGAGTGTGGCCAGCAGCAGCAGGGAAGTCCTTGTGCCCTGTGCTCAGCACTGCTGAGGCCACCCCTGGAGTCCTGTGTCCAGCTCTGGGCTCCTCAGGTCAGGAAAGCTGTTGAGCTGCTGGAAGGTGTCCAGAGCAGGGCAAGAAAGCTGGGGAGGGGTCTGGGGCACAGCCCTGTGAGGAGAGGCTGAGGGAGCTGGGGTTGCTTAGCCTGCAGAAGAGGAGGCTCAGGGGAGACCTTCTTGCTCTCTGCAACTCCCTGCAGGGAGGTTGGAGCCAGGTGGGGGTTGGTCTCTTCTCCCAGGCAGCCAGCCCCAGAACAAGAGGACACAGTCTCAAGCTGTGCCAGGGGAGGTTTAGGCTGGAGGTGAGGAAGAAATTCTTCCCAGACAGATTGTCCATTGGGATGTGCTGCCCAGGGAGGTGGTGGAGTCCCCATCCCTTGGTGCCATGGTTGAGTTTGATCAGATGGTGCTGGGGGCTAGGTTGGGCTGGATGAGCTCTGAGGTCTTTTCCAACCTGGTTAATTCTGTATCCTTGCATCCCTTCTCTTCCTTTCTAACTTCTCCCCCAGAGCATCCTTCAACCACAGCACAATTTCTCAGCCCCTATAAAGCTCCCACCTGAGATCCCACCAGGAACACTCATGCTCAAGGCCCTGTGAGCCAAACCTCCACCAGTTTTCTGCACTGAAATGAAAGCATTTCTTTGCTGCACACAGCAATGGGATTTATCCCCTTTCCCCCTCTTTCTTTACTGCCCAGGACAGCCACCAAAGGAAGCAGATGGCAGGGGCAGCAGTGGAGCCCTGGGGCAGGGCCCCGTGCAGGCAGGCTGCTTTGGAGTTTTCCCCTGATTTAGGCAGCTTAGGGGGAGAAAAAAATCGATTTGCCCCGGGAAAAAAACAAGCAAAACCAACCCCAAATGCATCAAGCTTTAACTTCCTGAACTCCACCTGAAGCCTTCCAGAGGTGAGGTGTGCCCAAGGGAGAGTGGAGGCCAGGAGGGTGCCCTGGCACAAGGCGCGGGGCCAGGTGGTTGCCCGTGGGAGGAAGCCTACACAGACCAGCAGCTGCTGGAGGCGTTCGCTTCCCGCCCACAGTGGCTGAGTTCAATCCTATAATCCCACCAAGAGGAATCCACCAAGGAAGAGGAGCCCCTAAGAGAGGCCACCAGCCCCAAGCAGCGGGGGCAGAGCCTTGCTTCCCCCCATGGGAGCCCCCAGCCCCTCCCCACCCCGGCGCGGAGCTCGGCTTACTTTTGACGGTGGCCGTCCGGGTGCAGTTGTAGAGGATGGCTAACTCCCCAAAGACCTTGCCAGGCCCCATGGTGCACAGCTTCACTCCTTCCTTGGTCACTTCAACCTTCCCATCTGTAAGGAAAACAGACTGTTGGGAAAAGAAGAAACCACCTGCTTCCACACTGAACTTCCCTGATGCACTCAGGAAGCTGGAGGGGAGGAAGGAATTGTTGGCAGTGAGGCTGGGGAGACTCTGGCCCAGGCTGCCCAGGGAGGCTGTGGCTGCCTCCTGCCTGGAGGTGTTGCAGGCCAGGCTGGATGAGGCCTGGAGCAGCCTGGGCTGGTGGGGGCTGATGATAATTAAGGTCCCTTCCACCCAAACCATTTTGTGGTTCAATGAACAAGAGCAACCTGGGAGGTGTCCCTGCCCACGGCAGGGGCTTGGGGCTGGATGATTCACAGATCCACAGGTTGCACTGGGTGGAAGGGACCCTCAAAGGAGGTCTTGTCCAGCTCCCCAGCAGCCAGCAGGGACAACTGCCCAGGCCCACACCCAGTCTGATCTGGAGTGATCCCCAGGGATGGGGTCTCAACCACCTCCCTGGGCAGCCTGTCCCAGGATTCCAGTGCCCCTTCCAAACCAAACCACTCTGTGACTCTATGATGCTGTGATTAAAGCCAGGAGAGGTCTCCAACTCACAGAGCCATCGACTGTGCTAGGAAGCAGAGCACAAAAACCTCAGCAAAGGATTCAAGACAGCAGCTGCAGGGGGAACCCCTACCAGGACACTGAGCTCAGTGTGAACATTCAGATTTTTCCACCTCAATGTCAGGAGGAACTTCTTAGCTTTGAGGGTGCTGAGCCCTGGAGCAGGCTGCCCAGAGAGGTTGTGGAGTCTGCTGCTCTGGAGACTGTCCAAACCCACCTGGATGTGCTCTCTGTTGCCTGCCCTGGCAGGG
This sequence comes from Colaptes auratus, assembly GCA_015227895.2. Classification (NCBI taxonomy): domain Eukaryota; kingdom Metazoa; phylum Chordata; class Aves; order Piciformes; family Picidae; genus Colaptes; species Colaptes auratus. The sequence goes on from JAAWVA010000967.1 coordinate 15,477, forward strand.
GCTTGGACTGGGTGACCCCAGAAGTCCCTCCAGCCCCTCCCTGTCTGTGATTCTGTGATCTGTGACTGTGGCCAGCAACAGAGTGTGAGGCTCCAAAGTCCTCAGGAGAGAGCTTCAGGTGAGCAAACAGCACAAATGACCTGAGTCACGGAGTGGCTGAGA
>JAAWVA010000968.1:0-15636 GCA_015227895.2 Colaptes auratus
GGTTGTTTGGCCGTTTCCCACTGCTGGAGGAGCAGAGCAGGTCCTGGCCCTGGGTGCTCCCAGTGCAGGCAAAATCCTGTTATGGATGCTGGAGCCTGGATGATGGCTCCGAAGTTAATTCACATGTGGCAGTTACTGTTGCTGTGGGAACCTTTCTTGCTGCAATCCTTGACTGGAGTGTGTAAAATTAGAGCTGGTTCCACCCGTCCCTGTTGGCTGCTCCTGGTGGCACAGAGGAGGTGGCAGCAGCTCCCCTCAGCCAGGCATTTTGGGACAAGCAGGGTCTGTGCCATCGATGCTGCTCCCTTCTTTGGCCAAGTTTGTGCCTCTGGGGAAAGAGTCAAAGAACCCTGGCATGGTGGGGGGTGGAAGGGACCCCTGGAGCTCACCCAGCCCAACCCCCAGCTGAAGCAGGGCACCCACAGCAGCTTGCCAGGAGCACAATGGCCAGGGGGAATTTGGAAGCCCTCCAGAGGAGACTCCACAACCTCTCTGGGCAGCCTGCTCCAGGCCTCCAGCAGCCTCACACCAAACAACTTTCTCCTCCTGCTCAGCTGCAGCCTCCTGGGTACCAGTTTGTGCCCTCTGCCCCTTGCCCTGTCCCTGGGCACCCCTGAGCAGAGCCTGGCCCCAGCCTCTTGCCCCCCCCAGCTCCTTTAGCTCCTGCTGAGCATTGCTCAGCTGCCCTCTGGGGCTGCTCTGCTGCAGGCTCTCAGCCCCAGGGCTCTCAGCCTTTGCTGCTCCCAGAGCTGCTCCAGGCCCCTCAGCAGCTCTGCAGCCTGCCCTGGGCTCTGCCCAGCAGCTCCCTCTCCCTCCTGAGCCGGGAGCCCAGCTAGACCCAGTGCTCCAGTTGTAGCCTCACTGGGAGGAGAGGGAGAGGAGAACCTCCCTTGTCCTGCTGACCACACTCTCCTCCAGGTCCCACAGGAGCCCATTGGGCTTCTTGGCCACAAGGGCACATTGCTGGCTGATGGGCAGCTTGGTGTCCACCAGCACTGCCAGCTCCTTCTCCCCAGAGCTGCATCCCAGCAGCCAGTGAGTGCTGACAGGCAGGAGCCACATCCCCATGTCCCCATGTCCCCACGTCCCCATGTCCCCACGTCCCCATGTCCCCACGTCCCCACGTCCCCACGTCCCACATCCCACATCCCCACGTCCCCACGTCCCCATGTCCCCACATCCCTATGTCCCCACGTCCCCACATCCCCACATCCCCACGTCCCCACATCCCACGTCCCCACGTCCCCACGTCCCCACATCCCCACATCCCCACGTCCCCATGTCCCCATGTCCCCACATCCCCACGTCCCCACGTCCCCATGTCCCCACATCCCCACATCCCCACGTCCCCACGTCCCCACGTCCCCACGCCCCACGTCCCCACATCCCCACATCCCCACGTCCCCACGTCCCCATGTCCCCACGTCCCCACATCCCCACGTCCCCACATCCTCACGTCCCCACGTCCCCACGTCCCCATGTCCCCACATCCCTATGTCCCCATGTCCCCACATCCCCACGTCCCCATGTCCCCACATCCCTATGTCCCCACATCCCCACGTCCCCATGTCCCCACATCCCTATGTCCCCACGTCCCCACGTCCCCACATCCCCACGTCCCCACGTCCCCATTTCCCCACGTCCCCACATCCCCACGTCCCCACGTCCCCACGTCCCCACGTCCCCACGCCCCCACGTCCCCACATCCCCACGTCCCCACGTCCCCACGTCCCCACGTCCCACATCCCCACGTCCCCACGTCCCCACGTCCCCACGTCCCACATCCCCACGTCCCCACATCCTCACGTCCCCACGTCCCCACGTCCCCATGTCCCCACATCCCCACGTCCCCATGTCCCCACATCCCTATGTCCCCACGTCCCCACGTCCCCATGTCCCCACATCCCCACGTCCCCACGTCCCACATCCCCACGTCCCCACGTCCCCATTTCCCCACATCCCCACATCCTCACGTCCCCATGTCCCCACATCCCCACGTCCCCATGTCCCCACATCCCCATGTCCCCATCCCCACGTCCCCACGCCCCACGTCCCCACGTCCCCACGTCCCCACATCCCCATGTCCCCACGTCCCCACGTCCCCACGTCCCCACGTCCCCACGTCCCCACGTCCCCACGTCCCCATGTCCCCACGTCCCCACGTCCCCACGTCCCCACATCCCCATGTCCCCCATGTCCCCACATCCCCACGTCCCCATGTCCCCACGTCCCCACGTCCCCATGTCCCCACGTCCCCACGTCCCCATTTCCCCACGTCCCCACGTCCCCACGTCCCCACGTTCCCACATCCCCACGTCCCCACATCCCCATGTCCCCACGTCCCCATGTCCCCACATCCCTATGTCCCCACATCCCCATGTCCCCATGTCCCCACATCCCCACGTCCCACATCCCACATCCCCACTCCCCACGTCCCCACGTCCCCATGTCCCCACATCCCCACGTCCCCACGTCCCCACATCCCCATGGCCCCACGGCCCCACGTCCCCATGTCCCCACGTCCCCACATCCCCACGTCCCATGTCCCCATGTCCCCACATCCCCATGTCCCCACATCCCCATGCCCCCACAGCATCTCCTTGTGCTCTGCAGCCACGCAGGGCATGTCTCCCCAGCAGAGGGAGTGCAGGTGGGTTGGGGGGAGCAGGGGGGGCGCTCCTGGCAGCCCTGCCACTGGACTCCTTGTTCCCTCCTTGCAAACTTCAGAGCTGTGTTCCCGTGGGCGGCTGGTGGCTCCGCAGCCTCCCGCCGGCGCTGAGCCAGAGCTGCTCGCCCACTGGCGCTGCCTCTGCTGGGCCCTGGGCTGCTGCGGGGTGAGCAGGGCTGTGCTGCAGCTCCTGCCAGGCTTCAGCGGGGCCTGGGGCTCAGCCAGGCCTTCTCCTGGCCCGGGGTTTGCCTGGGATCCTGCAGCCTCCTGATCGCTGCTGCCTCTGTGGCTTGATCCCAGAATCCTACAACTGTTTTGGTTGGAAAAGACCTCTGAGATCATTGGCAATGGATTGAAGCTCAAGGAGAGGAGATGGAGACTGGAGATAAGGAAGAAATTGTTGGCAGCGAGGGAGCTGAGACTCTGGCACAGGCTGCCCAGGGAGGCTGCCCCCTGCCTGGAGGTGTTCCAGGCCAGGCTGGATGAAGCCTTGAGCAGCCTGTGCTGGTGGGAGGGGTCCCTGCCCATGGCAGGGAGGATTGGAACTAGAGGATATTTAAGGTCCCTCCCAACCCATTCTATGAATCCCCAAGTCCCCACCATCAACCTAAGACCACATGGCCACCCTAAGCCCCCGCAGCGGCAGGGTGTAGGTGGATGCTCTGGGCTCTCTAGCTGGGGCTTCTGGCTGCAGAGCCTTGGCCCTGGGTCATCTGTGGCTCTTGCCCTTTGAGGTGGTTGGTGGTGGAGCTACAGATCAGCCCCCCCCTGCTTCTGGCCATTTTGCCCTTGCCAGCTGTGGTAGTGTTCCTGGTGGGCAGGAGAACAGTGCCAGGGCTCACCAGGATGGCACAGACAGGGCTGACTGTGCCATGGGGCAGCAGAGATTGCTGTGAAGCTCTCAGCAAGAGGGGAAGCTGCCCTTAGCCTGCAGGTTGGTGGGGGCTCAGAGGGGTTGCCTCGGTTAGGAACCAGATCTTTGATGTTACCTCCTCTAGCCCAGTGCTCAGCTGTGGCAAAGGGACATGAATCCACTAAGAGGTGTTGGGAAGGAGAAAGGAAGAAGGTGAGGAGGCCATGACCTCAGCTCCAAAGTTGTCTGCAGCTCAGGGACGTTGGGACCCATCCCAGGATGGACAGAGCAGGACTAGGGCTACTTCAGAGGAGAAAGAGAAGGGCATAGAGGCATGGAGACTGCTGCTGAAGCACTGCTGTTCCTTGGCTCTCCTCCAGGTCTATGGCCCTGGAGACAAGGCCCTGGGCTGGGCAGACATTATGGTCTGTCCATGGGGGGGTTCCTAATGAGGGAGAAGGCAGGTGACAGCAGAGCTCTCTGCAGGGGGGATGACTTGGCACAAGCAATGGGCACCTTCAATTCAGCTTAAAGGACTTCAGGGCCTGAAGTTTGGGTTGGCAGCAGGACTGGGCTCGCAGCCAGGTGGATGGCTCAGAGGCTGCTGTGCTGTCCCTTTTCCCTGCTGGGTGATCAAGGGCAGAGCAGAAGGTTGGCTCTTGGAAGTGCCTGGTGGAACCCATTGCCCGGGAGAAGGTTTCCTCATCTGGTGGCCAAGTCATGGTGCAGAGCTGGGTTGGATGTCACAAGCCAGGGCAGAACTCAGTGATGGAGGCAAAACTGCTGTGCCCAGCTCTGGAGCCTCTGTGCCAGGAAGGCTCTGGAGGGGCTGGAAGGGGTCCAGAGCAGGGCCAGGAGGCTGAGCAGAGGGCTGGAGCTGCTCTGCTCTGAGCACAGCCTGAGAGAGTTGGGGCTGTGCAGGCTGCAGAGGAGAAGGCTGCAGGGAGAGCTTCTGGTGGCCTCCCAGGGTCTGCAGGGGGCTGCAAGAAAGCTGGGGAGGGACTTTGGAGGGTGTGAGGGAGGGACAGGACTGGGGGGGCTGGAGCCAAAGGAGAAGTGGGGAGGTTGAGCTTGGCTGTGAGGAAGAAGTTGTTGGCCAGGAGGGTGGTGAGAGCCTGTCCCAGGCTGCCCAGGGAGGTGGTGGAAGCCTCCTGCTGCTGGCTGGAGTGTTTGCAGCCAGGCTGGAGGTGGCTGTGAGCACCTGCCCTGGTGGGAGGTGTCCCTGCCCATGGCTTGGAGCTGGCTGAGCCTTGGGCTCCCTTCCAGCCCTGCCAAGTCTCTGAGTCTATGACTCCATGACAGCCTTTCCCAAGCCCTTTGGAAGGAGCAAAATACCAGCACCCTGTGCTAGGGAGGAGGGAAGTGGGGGGAGGGGGGAGGGGGCTGGCCCACCGGGACGCTGGAATGCTGTGGGATTCCACTGCCTGGAAGAGCAAGTCCCCTGCGACCTCTTGGTGTGAGGCCCCTCCGGGCTGCGCCTGGGCCGCAGCTCCCTGCCCTGGCGCTGCTGGAGCGCTCCCAGGGTTTAGGCTGCTTGCTGCAGAAGTGCCTCCAGCTCCAGCACGCTGGGGAAGAAGCTTCTCCACCCCTGGCAGGAACAAAAAGTGCTCTTATTGCCAGCGTGCCCACCTCTGCAGCTGCCCTTGCCCGGCGCTGGCGTGCAGGCAGCTCCTGCTGTGCCCGAGGGAGGTGGTGCTGAGCAGGGAAGCTGCAGGCCGCCTGCTGCTGCAGTGCTGCTCCCTCTGCTCGCTCAGAGCCTGCAAACAAGGTCACCCGGCGCCGGGGCTCAGCCTCCCTCCGCGCAGGGCGAGGCAACGAGCGCCGCGAACCACAGCGCTGCCACCGGCGCCGCTGGGGCACTGCCAGCCTGCTGCCACCGGCGCCGCTGGGGCACTGCCAGCCTGCTGCCACCAGTGCCGCTGTGGCACTGCCAACCTGCTGCCACCGGTGCCGCTGTGGCACTGCCAGCCTGCTGCCACCGGCGCCGCTGGGGCACTGCCAGCCTGCTGCCACCGGCACCGCTGGGGCACTGCCAGCCTGCTGCCACCGGTGCTGCTGGGGCACTGCCAGCCTGCTGCCACCGGTGCTGCTGGGGCACTGCCAGCCTGCTGCCACCGGCACCGCTGGGGCACTGCCAGCCTGCTGCCACCGGCACCGCTGGGGCACTGCCAGCCTGCTGCCACCGGTGCCGCTGGGGCACTGCCAGCCTGCTGCCACTGGTGCCGTGGGAGCACTGCCAACCTGCTGCCACCGGTGCTGCTGGGCACTGCCAACCTGCTGTCACCGGCACCGCTGGGGCACTGCCAACCTGCTGCCACCGGTGCTGCTGGGGCACTGCCAACCTGCTGTCACCGGTGCTGCTGGGGCACTGCCAAACTGGAGGCTCTGTCAGCAGCACTGCTGTGGCACTACTGACCTGCAGGCTCTGTCACCAGTGCTTTTCTGGCACTGCCAACCTGCAGGGTCCAGCAGTGCTTTGGCACTGCCAACCTGCAGACTCTGTCACCAGCACTGCTGTGGCACTGCCAACCTGCAGGCATGGCATTAGTGCTGCTGTGGCACTGCTGCCCTGCAGGCTCTGGCATTAGTGCTGCTGTGCACTGCTGCCCTGCAGGCTCTGGCATCAGTGCTGCTGTGGCACTGCCAGGCTGCAGGCTCTGGCACCGGTGCTGCTGTGGCACTGCCAACCTGCAGGCTCTGGCATCAGTGCTGCTGTGGCACTGCCAACCTGCAGGCTCTGGCATCAGCACTGCTGTGGCACTGCCAGGCTGCAGGCTCTGGCACCGGTGCTGCTGTGGCAGTGCCAGCCTGCAGTCTGGAAGGTCTTCTGAGCACACTGGTGGCCATGAAACCACCTCAGGTGCTCCCCTTGTGCTTCTTGGAGTCCCTCAGGCATCAGCCAAGCTTCCTGTGGAGCTGGGAGGCTCTGTCCATGTGCCTGGCTGCTTGATGTCCTCATTCTCATTGTGCCAGCAGGACCAGGGCAGGGATTGTCCCCCCCTGCACCCATGAGGCTGCACCTTGAGTGCTGGGTTCAATTTTGGGCTTCTCAGGCCAAGGAGGACACTGAGGGGGTGGAAGTGGTTCCAGAGAAGGGCAAGCAAGCTGGGGAAGGGTCTGGGGAACAGGGCTGGGGAGGATCAGCTGAGGGAGCTGGGGGTGCTCAGTGTGGAGAGGAGGAGGCTGGGGGAGACCTCCTTGCTCTCTGCAGCTCCCTGAGAGGAGGCTGGAGCAAAGTGGGGGTTGGGCTCTGCTCCCAAGGGACAACTGCTGAGACCAGAGGAAATGGCCTTAAGTTGCACCAGCTTCAGGTTAGCCATGGGGAACAGTTTCTTCTCCAAAGGGGCTGTCCAGGCCTGGCCCAGGCCGCCCAGGTGGAGTCTCCGTCCCTGGCGGGGTTGGAAAGCCCTGGAGCTGTGCTGCTGAGGGCCAGGGCTTGGCAGTGCTGGCTTCGAGGCTGGACTGGATGACCTTACAGATCTTTTCCAACCCGAATGATCCTGATTCTGGGATATTTCTTGCCCCCCCTTTCCCTTCCCTTTCAGTTTTCCACCTCTCCAGGAAGGTGACCTCCATCGTCCCGGAGAGCTGCCTGCTCATCCTGCTGGGGCTGGGCCTGGGTGGCATCGTCTTGGCTGTGGCGAAGAAAGCTGAGTACCAGCTGGAGCCCACATGTTCTTCCTCTTCCTCCTGCCCCCCATCGTCCTGGACTCAGGCTACTTCATGCCCAGCAGGCTGTTCTTTGACAACATCGGTGCCATCCTCACCTACGCCGTCGTGGGCACCCTCTGGAACTCCTTCACCACCGGCGCCGCGCTCTGGGGGCTGCACCGGGCTGGCCTCATGGGTGGGTGCAGGAGCTGCCCAAAAGGTGGCTTAGGGGCTCAGAGCACCCCCAAGGCTCCCAGCCCGCTGCTCAGGCTGAGGTGGATTCCCAGGAGAGGAGAAGGCTCCAGGGAGACCTTCTGGTGGCCTTGCAGTATCTGCAGGGGGCTGCAAGGAAGCTGGGAGGGACTTTGGAGGGTGTGAGGGAGGGACAGGACTGGGGGATGGAGCAGGAGGAGAAGTGGGGAGGTTGATCTTGGCTGTGAGGCAGAAGTTGTTGGGCAGGAGGGTGGTGAGAGCCTGTCCCAGGCTGCCCAGGGAGGTGGTGGAAGCCTCTCTGCTGCTGGCTGGAGGTGTGTTGCAGCCAGGCTGGAGGTGGCTGTGAGCACCTGCCCTGGTGGGAGGTGTCCCTGCCCATGGCAGGGAGCTGGCTGAGCCTGGGGGTCCCTTCCAGCCCTGACAAGTCTCTGAGTCTATGAAATGTAGCAGGAGCAGGGGGCTGGCATCCTGGGAATGATGTTCTGGCAGGACCATGGAGCGTGCAGGGCGAGTGGGCACTTCCCAGCGCTGGGCTGACTCATGGCCTCGCTATTTCTGTCCAGACCTTGGCCAGCTTGGCTGGCTGGCTGCTTTGTCCCCTGTCCTTGGCTGCAGCCACTGGCCCTGGCTGGCCAAATCCATGTCAATGGGTCAATGGCTCAATGGATCAATGGCCATCGTTCCCAGGATGAGCTTCAACAAGGCCAAGTGCCAGGCCCTGCACTTGGGTCACAGCAACCCCAAGCAGTGCTGCAGGCTTGGGGCAGTGTGGCTGGCAAGCTGCTGGCAGGATGGGACCTGGAGGTGCTGATGGCCAAGCAGCTGAAGAGGAGCCAGCAGTGTGCCCAGGGGGCCAAGAGAGCCAAAGGCCTCCTGGCTGGGCTCAGCAATGCTGTGTCCAGAGGAGCAGGCAGGGGACTGTGCCCTGGGGCTCAGCTCTGGGCACCTCAGTCCAAGAGAGCTGTGGAGGTGCTGGAGCCAGGGCAGAGCAGGGCAGGGCAGCTGGGAAGGGGCTGGGGAAGAAACCTGCTGGAGAGAGCCTGAAGGAGCTGGGGATGGTCAGTGTGAGACACAGGAGGCTGAGGGGAGACCTCACTGCTGTCTGCAGCTCCCTGCAAGGAGGCTGTGGGGAGGCTGCTGCTGGGCTCTGCTCAGAGGGAATCAGTGACAGAAGAGGGAATGGCCTCAAGCTGCCCCTGGGGAGGCTCAGCCTGGACAGTAGGGAAGATTTCTTCCCAGGAGGAGTGGTCAGGGACTGGAAAGTGCTGCCCAGGGAGGTGGTGGAGTCCCCAGGCTGGCTGTGTTTCCAGGTGGTTTGGCTGTGGTGCTTGGGGCTCTGGTTTAGGGGTGACTCCTGTAGGGTAGGGTTCTGGTTGGCCCTGGTGCTCCTGAGGTCTCTTCCAACTGGAATGCTTCTGTGTGCTGTGATTCTGTGTTTTGAGCTCTGGTGAGCCCTGAGGAACCACTTGATGCCTGCTCCTGAGGTGGGGCTGCTGGGTTTCCCCTGGTGCACCCTTGCTGGAAGGGCAGCAATGCACCTGGATGCCTAGGGGGCACATCGAAGCCCTGCTCACCTCACGTTGCAGCATGAGCCCAGCTTTGCCAGGGGGACCCTGGAGCTCTGGGAGCCCTGCTGGGCACATCCCACTGCTCCCCAGGATGGGCTGCTGCAGCCAACTCACTGAGAGCAAATGAGGGGCAGGCTCCTTTCTGTCTGCTGAAAGAGGGCTCCAGTGGCTGAGGGAGCTGGGGTTGCTTAGCCTGGAGAGAGGAGGCTGAGGGGAGACCTCATTGCTCTCTCCAACTCCCTGAAGGGAGGCTGCAGCCAGGTGGGGGTGGTCTCTTCTGCCAGGCACCCAGCACCAGAACAAGAGGACACAGCCTCAGCTGTGCCAGGGGAGGTTTAGGCCGGATCTTAGAAGTTCTTCACAGACAGAGTGAGTGGCCCTGGGGCTGTGCTGCCCAGGGAGGAGGTGGAGTCCCCATCCCTGGAGGTGTTTAGGAAGAGCCTGGATGGGGCACTCGGTGCCATGGTCGGCTGAGCAGTTAGGGTCGAGTGATCGGTTGGACTTGATGATCTTGGAGGTCTCTCCCAAGCTGGCTGGTTCTGAGCTTCTGTGACTCTGAGATGATTCTGTGAGTCTCTGTCCCTGAGCTTGGTCCTTCTGTCCTAGCAGATCCAGGTGTGGAAGCTGGGCTGATGGATTTCCTGCTCTTTGGCAGCCTCATCTCAGCGGTGGACCCGGTGGCAGTGCTGGCTGTCTTCGAAGAGTCCATGTCAATGAGACCCTCTTCATCATCGTCTTTGGGGAGTCTCTCCTGAATGATGCTGTCACCGTGGTGAGCTGGGGCTTGGGGGGCCTTTAAAGTGGAGCCAAATGTGGGGCAGGGGGCTGGTGTGCCCCAGGATGGGCAGCAGTCCCAGCCCCAAGCTGGAGGCAGACCCTTGCCGTGGCCTCTCTCCTGGCGCCGGGGGGGGACGCTGCCTGCTGAGGTGACCTCTGCCGCCTGGCAGATTTGGGGCGGGGGCCAATCCCGCCTGCAAGTGCTGCCCCCCTCAAAGCAGGGCAGGCTCCTGCCCGAGGGGTCCCAAGGGATCTGCCTTGCCTGCAGGTGCTGTACAAGGTCTTCAACTCCTTCGTGGAGCTGGGCCCAGCACACATCCGTGCCGCGGACTACGTGAAGGGGGTAGGTGAGTATGTGCCCCACCGCCTCCTCCTCCAGCACGGTCCTCCTGGTGATCCTGAGGGTCTTTGCCAACCTGCATGTTTCTGTGATGCTGTCAAGCGCCAGGGGCAGGCAGGGGGGGCAGCCACGGCGCGGGGCTGAGCGCCAGCAGCGCTGTCCCCTTCCTCCCGCTGCCCGTCCCCCCGCGGCGCTTTCGGGTGGGAGCCTGGGGGCTTAGCCAGGCCACCTGCCGGTGCTGATGAGTCTCCTCCCGCCCAAACCCTCCCACCAGCCTCCTTCTTCCTGGTGAGCCTGGGAGGGACGGCGGTGGGGCTGCTCTTCGCCTTCCTGCTGGCGCTGATCACGCGGTTCACCAAGCGGGTGCGCATCATCGAGCCGCTCTTCGTCTTCCTCCTGGCCTACGTCGCCTACCTGGCTGCTGAGATGGTCTCCCTCTCCTCCATCCTGGCGTGAGTGCTGGGGGGTCTCGGGCCACAGAGGGAAAGAGACTCAGTTCTTTTGAATCATAGAATTGTCAGGGCTGGGAGGGAGCTCAGGGCTCAGCCAGCTCCAAGCCCCTGCCACGGGCAGGGACCCCTCCCACCAGGGCAGGTTGCTCACAGCCACCTCCAGCCTGGCTGCAAACACCTCCAGCCAGCAGCAGGAGGCTGCCACCACCTCCCTGGGCAGCCTGGGACAGGCTCTCACCACCCTCCTGGCCAACAACTTCTTCCTCACAGCCAAGCTCAACCTCCCACTTCTCCTTTTGCTCCAGCCCCCCCAGTCCTGTCCCTCCCTCACACCCTCCAAAGCCCCTCCCCAGCTTTCCTGCAGCCCCCTGCAGCCCCTGCAAGGCCACCAGAAGCTCTCCCTGCAGCCTTCTCCTCTCCAGCCTTCACAAGCCCAACTCTCTCAGGCTGTGCTCAGAGCAGAGCAGCTCCAGCCTCTGCTCAGCCTCCTGGCCCTGCTCTGGACCCCTCCCAGCCCCTCCACAGCCTTCCTGCACAGAGGCTGCAGAGCTGGGCACAGAGCTGCAGCTGTGGGCTCAGCAGAGTGGAGCAGAGGGGCAGAATCCCTCCTGGCCCTGCTGGCCACACTGCTGCTGCTGCAGCCCAGGCTCTGCTTGGCTCTCTGGGCTGCCAGTGCTCCCTGCTGGCTGCTGCTGAGCTCCTCCTCCCCCAGCACCCCCAAGGCCTTTGCTCCAGGGCTGCTCTCAAATATATTTCTGTGTTATGAAATCAGAGGCACAAACAAGGCCAAAATATCAACAGCCCTTGAGTCTATCTATTGACAGAATAAAGTGGATGGAACAGAAGAAGGGAGAGAGAGAGGGGCAAAACAGAGAAAGAGAGGGAGAAGAGGGAGAGAGTAGAGGAAAGGAATTATATTACCACCACCCCACCACCACTCCCCAAGCCAGTTTGGGTCTGTGGAGGAAGGCTGCTGCAGCTTTGGCTTGGAGGAGAGGTCATCCTTGTTGTCTGTGCTGTCCTCCCTGGAGGAGGGGAGGCAGAGATCCCAAAGTCCAAGTCCTCCTCTGAGCAGCCTCTTCAGCTCCATGAGTTGCAGCAGGCAGACCTTAGGACACCCAGAGAGAGGCTTCCTCCTGGTCTGCTGCCTCCAGGCTCCATGGTGATGTCCTCCCTCCTGTGTCTGTCCTTCTCTCTCCTGCTATTTGCTTCTCTGTTTTTCCTCCCCTGAGCAGGCATCACTCAGGCCTTTTGGTACAGCTTTTTAGCCACAGGCTTTCCTCAGGGCTGTGTGCAGGTGGTGAAGCCATTGCATCCTTCTCACCATCCTCCCTTCCCGGGGTAGCTGCTGGGTAGAGATGGTCCTGGCTGTGCACCTCCCAGAGAGTCCTTACCCAGTGGCCTCTGCTCACCGTCCCCTCCCCTGGCAGCTCTTGTCTGGGCGAGGAGCAAAGGTGTTTTGATCTCTGTTGATCCACATCAAGAGAGGCCAAGATTTAGTCTCTTAGAGAGTGTCCCCACTGGGGGAAGATCCAGGAGAGCAGCTCCACAGAGTCCTGGAGGGCAGCAAGTTCTCCAGGGGCCAGCAATGGGTGGCCTTGGGGCCAAGAAGGCCAATGGGATCCTGGGGTGCAGCAAAGGGAGGAGTGGCCAGCAGGGCTGGGGAGGTTCTGCTCCCCCTCTGCTCTGCCCTGCTGAGGCCACCCCTGGAGTATTGTGCCCAGGTTTGGGCTCCCCAGCTCAGGAGAGACAGAGACCTGCTGGAGAGAGGCCAAGGGAGGCTGTGAGGATGATCAGAGGAGTTGAGCAGCTCCCCTGTGAAGAGAGGCTGAGAGCCCTGGGGCTGTTCAGGCTGGACAGGAGAAGGCTGAGAGGGATCTGCTCAGTGTCTGTCAATAGCTGAGGGGTGGGGGGCGAGGGGAGGGGGCCAAACTCTTCTCAGTGGTGTGCAGCAGTAAGGCAAGGAGCAGTGGACACAAGCTTGAACAGAGAAGTTCCACCCGAGTATGAGGAGAGACTTCTTTGGTGTGAGGGTGCTGGAGGCCTGGAGCAGGCTGCCCAGAGAGGTTGTGGAGTCTCCTTACTTCCAAATCCTCCCCTGGAGGGGACCCTGCCCATGGCAGGGGGGTTGGATCTGGATGATCCTTGAGGCCCCTCCCAGCCCTGACAGCTCTAAGACTCTGTGACTCTCTGGATGCTTTCCTGTGCAGACTGCCCGGGGTGACCCTGCTCTGGCAGGGGGTTGGACTGGCTGGTCTCTGGAGGTCCCTTCCAACCTCTCAGACTCTGTGAGAGGAGGGGTGGTGAGCAGAGCCCCTCCTCCTGCTGCTGCTGTAGGGTCTCACCAGCTCCTTCTGCCCCCCTGCAGCGTCACCTTCTGTGGGATCTGCTGCAAGAAGTATGTGGAGGCCAACATCTCCCAGAAGTCTCGCACCACTGTCAAGTACACCATGAAGACCCTGGCCAGCAGCTCAGAGACCATCATCTTCATGTTTCTGGGCATCTCAGCTGTGGACACCTCCAAGTGGGCATGGGACACAGCACTGGTGCTGGGCACCTTGTTCTTCATCCTGCTCTTCAGAGCCGTGGGTCAGCGTCCTGCTGTGCTCCGGGCCGGTACCACCCAGCCCTTGGAAAGGCTGAGAGGTGACCACCGGCCACGGCTCCTGGCTGGGGTTTGGCCCAGTCTCCAGGAGCAGCAGAGCTCTGCTGGCATCTCCCCCAGGCTCTCCCTTCTCCCTTCCACCCTTAGGTGTTGTCCTCCAGACCTGCGTGCTCAACCGCTTCCGCCTGATCCCCCTCGACAGGATTGACCAGGTGGTCATGTCCTACGGCGGCCTCCGTGGGGCCGTGGCCTTTGCCCTGGTCATCCTGCTGGACAGGGCCAAGGTGAAAGCCAAGGACTACTTTGTGGCCACCACCATCGTGGTGGTGTTCTTCACTGTCATCGTGCAGGTGAGGCCGGGCGCCAGGCCCCCGCAGCGCCCCGCCCGGGGCCGAGCTGGGGCTGCCTGGGGACAGCAGCCTAGGGCAAGCGGAATACACAGCACAGAACTGTTCTGTCCCTCTCTCCCCTCTCTTCAAGCCATCTTTGGGCCTCTGGGCACCACCAGCTGGATGTGGCACAGGCTGCCGTGGCAGCTGTCCTGGTGGGGAGGCCAAGGCTCCGCGCTGGAGCTCTGCCCACCTCCTCTTCTGGGACTGGCTGCAAGAGCAGCAACAACTCAGAGAATCAGCCAGGCTGGAGAGACCTCAGAGACCACCAGAGCCAACCTATTCCCTAGCACCCAGCACCCCCTGACAACTCACCCATGGCTCCAAGTGCCACATCCAAGCCTTTTCTGAACACCCCCAGGGGTGGGGACTCCACCACCTCCCTGGGCAGCACAGCCCAAGGGCCATCTCTCTTTGTGGGAAGAATTTCTTCCTCACCTCCAGCCCAAACCGCCCTGCACAGCTTGAACTGTGTCCCTCTTGGTTCTGCTGCTGGGGCCTGGAGAAGAGACCAACCCCCACCTGGCTACAGCCTCCCTTCAGGGAGTTGTAGAGAGCATGAGGTCTCCCCTGAGCCTCCTCTTCCCAGCTGAGCAACCCCAGCTCCCTCAGCCTCTCCTCACCCCTCCCCAGCCCTCAGGGGATCAATAAGGTCTCTCCTGAGCAAGGCGATGCTGCTGTGGTGAGCTGAAATTCCCCCTCCTCCCCCATCCTGCCCCCCACATGAAATGTTGTCAGCCCAGGCCAGCTGGAAGCAAATGGGAGCTGGATTTGCAAGCAGAGCTGCAGTCTGCAATGGCCATGGACAAACTCCCAGGATTTGCAATGCTGGCAGGGATGTAGAATGGGTCAGCAGCACAGGGGCCAGGGGAAGCTGAGAGCTTCTCCCTCTCTGCCTCCCCCTCACCCCCCTGGACAAAAGGGAGAAGAGAAAGGAGCAGGGAAGTAGACTCAGCCACAGCAATGCAGCCAAGGTCAGGCAGAGGCAAATAGTCTCTCCCAGAGGGAAGGAGAGAGAAATTGCTTTGGGAAGTAAATCTTCTGCTAGCAAACCTCAATGGGTTGGTTGCAAGGAGCTTCCTTCCCTTTGTGCACCAGCAGGGATTGGTTACATTCTGCTCCTTTGCTGCTCAGCAGCTGGGAAAGGCTTTAAAGGCATAGCCTCAAACTATCATAGAATCAGAGACTTGTCAGGGCTGGCAGGGACCCAAGGCTCAGCCAGCTCCAAGCCCTGCCATGGGCAGGGACACCTCCCCCCAGGGCAGCTTGCTCACAGCCACCTCCAGCCTGGCTGCAAACAACCTCAGCCAGCAGCAGGAGGCTTCCACCACCTCCCGGGCAGCCTGGGACAGGCTCTCACCACCCTCCTGGCCAACAACTTCTTCCTCACAGCCCAGCTCAACCTCCCCACTTCTCCTTTGGCTCCATCCCCCCCAGTCCTGTCCTCCCTCACACCCTCCAAATCCCTCCCCAGCTTTCCTGCAGCCCCCTGCAGCCACCTGGGAGGCCACCAGAAGTCTCCCTGGAGCTCTCCCTCCAGCCGCACAACCCCAACCCCTCAGGCTGTGCTCAGAGCAGAGGTGGCACGGGGGGGGATGCCATGGTCTCTGCCTGCCAGGACACCGCACCAACGGCCCAGGTGCTGGGTGAGGGGCCTCGGGTTGGTAGGAGCAAGCTGTGTGCCTGGCACAGCCGCAGTCCCTGGTCACTTGGCGCTGCTTCTGCTCCCCCCATGCCCCAGCTGTGGCCCCTCTCGCCCTCCCAGTCTTTCCCCTTGCCTTCTCCTGCCCATTCCAGGGCCTCACCATCAAGCCCCTGGTGAAGTGGCTGAAGGTGAAGCGCAGTGACCACCACAAGCCCACCCTGAACCAGGAGCTCCACGAGCATGTAGGTGCGGTGCCAGCGGCTGCCCGCTCCGCCGGGGCTGGGCACGGGGGGTGCATGGCCTGGCACTGCCAGGCACCCCCAGCCTTGCCACTGCCCTCACCCTCACCCTCTCTCCTCCTGGCTCAAGGCTTTTTGACCACATCCTGGCGGCAGTGGAGGACATCGTGGGCACCATGGCTACCACTACTGGCGGGACAGGTGAGCCTTAGCCGGGATCCTCTCTGCCACATCAG
>JAAWVA010000969.1:0-15605 GCA_015227895.2 Colaptes auratus
CCTGATCTAGTGTGGGGTGTCCCTGCCCATGGCAGGGGGTTTGGAGCTAGCTGATCCTTGTGGTCCCATCCAACCCTGACCGATACTATGATACTATGATACTGTGATACTATGATTAACATTAAACCCCAGTTTGGGGTTGCTTTTTAAAGTAACAGGCAAAAAAATCCCCTCCTTCTGTCCTGAAACTTCTCCTGCTGATTCTCAGGCAAGAGGAGGCTTTTTCAGTGCTCATACAGCTTGGTTGCAAAGGCTTCGTGTTTCTGCCTTGCCCAGCGCAGCGTGCTGTCGATAAGAGGCCTTTCTTCACTTTGTCTTGATACCTTTAAAACACAGCAACATTTGAACTCAAAAAGAAAAAAAGAAAGGTAAATGTCTCCAAACTTGGCTGAAGGTCTGAATTCCACCTTAAAGCACAAGATAATTCATGTCCAGTTTAAAGCCCTACCCTTAGTCTATTGTGCCTACAAATTGAAAGGGTCACCAAGCCGCCGGGAGATCTTTCGCAAGCTACGGTAGGTGCCACAAGCCCTCAATGCAAACAGTAGGCTAAAGTCTGATGTTAGATACAGAGAGAGGTTCAAACTTTCCTCTGAATTTCCTTACTTTTGTGCATCCAGGGTCAGAACCTTAATGCTATCTGAATATATCGTGGTTTGTGACTTAATAAAGCAATGTTAGAGGCCAAAGGGCTGCCTACTGAGTGAGTTATTTTTAAACTGTCCTTCAACTTTAGGAGACTCTTGAGGAGAGAGGAACTTCTTTATTGTATGAGGAAAGACAACAGGGAGAGGGCTGGTCAGGGGATGATAAAACTTGTGGCAGCAGCAATTTGTCCATTTTAAGTTTGCTGGTCTTGGCAACGTGTGGCCATGGCACTGCACTTTGGGGCATGGGTTAATGACCATGGTGGGGTTAGCTGATGGCTGGACTCGATGGTCTTAGAGTTCTTTTCCAACCCAAACAATTCTATGTTTTTATACAGCATTATGTAAATGAAACCTTGCTCCTATTGTTCAGCAGCTATTCAGAGCCAAAGAGCCTGTAGAGCTGTGCTTCACTCAAACCTCCTGATGAGCAAAGCCTGGTGGAAACATAGGATCACCCAGGCTGGAAAAGACCTCAGAGATCATCAAGGCCAACCTATCACCCAACACCTCATGACTACTAAACTAATCCCCTCTTGAACACCACCAGGGACGGTGACTCCACCAGCTCCCTGGGCAGCACATCCCAATGGCCAATAACTCTTTCTATGAAGAACTCTCTCCTCACCTTGAGCCTAAACTTCCTGTGGTGCAGCTTGAGACTGTGTCCTCTTGTTCTGGTGCTGGTTGGCTGGAAGAAGAGACCAACCTCTGCCTGTTTTCTTATCTAATTGTAGCCATCTGAACATGATGCATCTCATCAAAGGTAGATGTTTAGACTCTGTAGTCAATAGAGAGAAAATGAAGATCAATTGCTCCAGAGAGCAATCAATCCTGCTACCTTAGATAACTATCTTAGAACAACATGAAAATGATGAATCCTCTCAAAGTACTTAATTTTCTTAACTTACTGCAAGGGATCCTAAATAACTGGCTCAGACCATGTGCTCACTTTGAGTTAGCTCAAATTAAATTGTGTGAATCCCACTACTGGGCCTAATGAAAATAGGATTTGATAAGCAACTCTTTATTTGCAGAATGTTTTAGAGGGGCTGAACTGGAGGTGGGATTCATGTATACAACAGTTGCTTTCCTATTTTGCAAGCACCCACATACCTGTGTCTGCTTTACTCCAGGACATCAGGCATTCCCTTGCTGCCATGAAGGACACAGTTGGTTGACCTTGCAAAATATCTTTCCTCATGTCTCTCTTTTCTGAAGGTCAGCACCTCCACGGGGAGGTGGGGGAGTCACTGTCCCTGGAGGTGTTCAAGAGGGGGTTGGACGTGCCACTTGGTGCCATGGTTTAGTGATCATGAGGTCTTGGGTGACAGGTTGGACTTGATGACCTTTGAGGTCTTTTCCAACTTTATTGATTCTATGATTTTTATCAGTTTGATTTTTTGACCAGAATAGGATGATAATACTGGTGGTTTGGGTTTGGTTTTTTGGTTTGGTTTGGTTTGGTTTGGTTTGGTTTGGTTTTGCTTTGCTTTGCTTTTGCTTTGCTTTGCTTTGCTTTGCTTTGCTTTGCTTTGCTTTGCTTTGCTTTGCTTTGCTTTGCCTTGCCTTGCCTTGCTTTGCTTTGCTTTGCCTTGCTTTGCTTTGCTTTGCTTTGCCTTGCTTTGCTTTGCTTTGTCTTGCTTTGCTTTGCTTTGCTTGCTTTGCCTTGCTTTGCTTTGCTTTGTCTTTGCTTTGCTTTGCTTTGTCTTGCTTTGCTTTGCTTTGCTTTGCTTTGCTTTGCTTTGCCTTGCTTTGCTTTGCTTTGCCTTGCCTTGCTTTGCTTTGCTTGCTTTGCTTTGCTTTGCCTTGCTTTGCTTTGCTTTGCTTTGCTTTGCTTTGCTTTGCTTTGCTTTGCCTTGCTTTGCTTTGCTTTGCTTTGCCTTGCCTTTGCTTTGCCTTGCTTTGCTTTGCTTTGCTTTGTTTTGTCTTGCTTTGCTTTGCTTTGCTTTGCCTTGCTTTGCTTTGTCTTGCTTTGCTTTGCTTTATTTTGTCTTGTTTTGCTTTGCTTTGCTTTGCTTTGCATTGCTTTGTTTTGGCTTGCTTTGCTTTGCTTTGCTTTGCTTTGCTTTGCTTTGCTTTGCTTTGCTTTGCTTTGCATTGCTTTGTTTTGTCTTGCTTTGCTTTGCTTTGCTCTGTTCTGTTTTCTCTGTAGGTACCTTCAGCATTGGCAGACCTGGCAGTTTACATTCATTTTGAAACTGAACTGAAAGAAAGGAACTGACCAATGACTTGCATGCCCTGAAAGCGTAACATTAGCTACTTGCATTTTTTTTCCCCCCAAGGCAAATCACAGAATGTTAGGGGCTGGAAGGGACCTCTGGAGCTCATCAAGTCCAATTCCCCTGCCAAGGAAGGTTCACTTAAAGAAAGTCACACAAGGGCACATCCAGGCAGGTTTGGAATATCTCCAGAGGTGGAGATTCCACCAGCTCTCTGGGCAGCCTGGGCCAGTGCTTCAACACCCTTGAATTACAGAAGCTCTTCCTCATATTTAGATGGAACTTTTTATCTTCAAGTTTGTGACCATTACCCCTGTCCTTTCACTGGGCATCACTGGACAAAGACTGGTCCCATCCTCTTGACACCTGCTTTATAAGTACTTGTAATAACTGATGTGATTCCCCTCTCATTTTTCTCTTGCCAGACTAAAAAGCTCCAATTCTCTCAGTCTTTCCTCATGAGAGAGATCACCCAATCATCTTTGTAGCCCTTAAATAGATGGTGGAGTGCCACATTGCCAGCAGGTTTAGTGAAACAGGCTGAAGACCAAAAATCCCATCAAACCTGCCATCCAAAATCCAGATAGGAAGCTAAACATCTGGCCCCAGCCAGCAGCTACACTGCATGCATATTCATTGCCTCTCTTTTAACACCTTGAGGGACCTGTTTCTGTCTGCCCCTTTTAAATTGACCTTGGTCTCTTAACCCCCCCCTTCTTGGCTGTCCAGCAGCTAATCAGGGCAATTAGCCTCTGCCTCACTAATTGCTAATACTGTCCAGATAACTTCTGGAAGAAGAAAAATAAAAGTCAAAGAACTGATTTTTGAGCATTTTCTTTCTTTTTTTTTCCCCCTTGGAAGTGCCAAGATTTTCTGTACCAAGCTTCAAGCAAAATGCCTAAGCATCTGCTGGGAGAAATGTTACCTCAAGAAGCATCAAATCTTTCAAGAGCAGACATGGGTTTTCTATTTTCTGGGGCTGATTTATTGTCCTTGTTGCTTAGAAAATCTTAATACAGACAGAAGAAATCCTGCTCTAGTACAGAACAAACACCACCCAGGTTGCCAGATCTCCACAGTAACCCTCCATTCTGATCCCTCCTCCAGGTTTGACATCAAAGTTGTAATCTTCTCTTTATCTTTTGTGGTCCTTCTTTATTACCTCTTAAAGACAGGAAAGTGGTACGTCTCATGGAGCAGCGCTGAGGGCCCAGACCTCCTGTAGGAGGGTCAGGCAGTAATACCATCTGGTTTATGAGCCTGATGAAAAGCACTAAGCATGGTGGCTCAGTGCTTAATAAGTTCAGTGGAAGAAGCAGTCACATGAGAGGCTGGTGAGGGGCCTCGAGCACAAGCCCCGTGAGGAGAGGCTGAGGGAGCTGGGGTTGTTTAGCCTGGAGAAGAGGAGGCTCAGGGGAGACCTTCTTGCTCTCTACAACTACCTGAAGGGAAGTTGTAGCCAGGAGAGGCTTGGTCTCTTCTCCCAAGCAACCAGCACCAGAACAAGAGGACACAGTCTCAAATTGTGCCAGGGGAAGATTAGGCTCAAGGTGAGAAGAAAGTTCTTCACAGAGAGAGTTGTTAGCTGTTGGAATGTGCTGCCCAGGGAGGTGATGGAGTCACCATCCCTGGAGGTGTTCAGAAAGGGATTGGACATGGCACTTGAAGCCATGGTTTAGTTAGTCATGAGGTGTTGGGTGACAGGTTGGACTTGATGATCTCTGAGATCTTTTCCAACCTTATTGATTCTATGATTCTATGGTGGCCCTGTGGCTCTTTGGGAGATATGGGCAAATTTACTGTCTTGGATTTCTACTTAGATCTGAATGGAAATCCAATGCCTAAACTCCTTGTCATGAAGAAATGTGTAGGAAATGTACCCTCAGTAATTTGAGTTTACCCCCTGTAAGTCTGCAAACAACACCAACCTGGCAGAAGTGTTGATGTGCTTGATGGTAGAAAGGTTCCACAGTGGCATCTGGACAGGATGAATCAATGGACTTAAGCTAGGGGTGGGAGGTTCAACAAAGCCAAGTGCCAGGTCTTGTACTTGGGTCACAGAAACCTCATGCAATGCTACAGGTTGGGGCAGAGTGGCTGGAAAGCTGCCAGGCAGAAAAAGAGCTGGGGATACTGGTTGACAGCTAGCTAAACACGAGCCAGTGCTGTGCCCAGGTGGCCTCTTTGGTGGCCTAGCTTACTCTTGCTTTACCCTGATGTGTGGAGATCCCTTAGAAGTTTCCAAGCATCATGGAGGATGCCTTAATGAGAGTGAGCTTGTAGTATGATGGCAGAGGGAGCATGCAGCCAGGGACCAGTGAGAGTGCTGAGGAAGCCTGTGCTGTTCTTCCTCACAGATTACCTCTGGTGAAAGCAGCTGGGTTCTCCTGTGCCTTTTTCATGTATTTGTTTGCCCTCAGCAGAACATCTGGCTACTGACCTCATGGACTGCCTCCTACAGCTGTTTGAGGCACTGAAGCAAAGAGCTGAAGCAGCTGAAGGTTGATGCCTGCTGTCCCAAGAGCTAATAATGGCTGTGAAATGATGCCACAAAAGTACTACCACCAGGGAAAGCATGAGGGGCTGGCATGCTCTGTCCTCTGCTGTGTGTGTGACTCCATCCAGAAGTGGTGTAGGAACTGTGCTTCAAATCCAGCTTGGTGGTGGAACTTTGCCAAGGTTAAGACAACTCCCCATCTGACTGTGAGCTAACTGGTGCACAGGAGAGCAACTTCCAGCTAATTGGTGGCACAAGATGTATATGGAAATAGGATGAGAGGCTTCTAAAACAGGAGGTGGAGAAAGTGAGCTCCATTAACAGGATCTTCAGCCAACCTCAAGGACTCATTTCTGATGCAACTAAAGGAAAGTGCTGAGTTTTATTGCTTTGACTGATAGGAGTACACATTCTGAGGTAGGTTGCTGCACATATTTAATTGCTTCCATGTCTATTTGCAAACATAACTTCTGGTGGTGCCTCTCAAATAAATTTGACAGATACTTTGTGCATCTGAGCTCTGGTATTGCCCAGCAAGAGCTGCTACAACCACCAGGTGCTAAAAGCCCTTCGGATAAGGTTTAATGGCAACTGAAAGGATAATAAAAGCAAATATTTAGTTGCTAATAAAATGTTCTCCAGGTCTCAACACCAGACCAAATATTACTGTGTGTGCAAACCTACATTTTGCTGCAGACACTTCCTGGGCTTGGCTTGGAAAAGAGGTCTTTGGATGGATGGTGTTTGTCACCTCAGCTGAGCTGTGCATCTGCCAGAGGTGGTTGGAACTTGTGGTGCAGGTATCACTCCTTCAACCTGATGATTCTTTTACCTTGCTTCAGGGAAGGGAGAAGTAAATTTTATATAGAGAGAGATTATTTATTGTCTGGAGGTTAGCAGCTCTGTTTAACCCTGTCTCAGTGCCATTGGAGTGTGCTGCCCAGGGAGGTGGTGGAGTCACCATCACTGGAGGCCTTTAGGAAGAGACTGGATGGGGCACTTGGTGCCATGGGTTAGTTGATTAGATGGTGTTGGGTGATAGGTTGGACTTGATGATCTCAAAGGTCTTTTCCAACCTGGTTAATTCCATTCCATTCCATTCCATTCCATTCCATTCCATTCCATTCCATTCCATTCCATTCCATTCCAAAAGGAAGTGTATCTGCATGTTGCTTCTAGGTCACTTGGCCTGCCAGTCAAGTTGATTCTTGGTACAAGTTTGGGGACTCAGTCAGAAATCCAAGTCCTGCATGGGACTGGGACTTCTAAGATATGGAGTCTGAGTTTAAATATTTGTTCCTTCAAAGTGAACAAGCCTTGTGAGGAGAGGCTGAGGGAGCTGGGATTGTTTAGCCTGGAGAAGAGGAGGCTCAGGGGAGACCTTATTGCTCTCTACAACTACCTGAAAGGTGGTTGCAGCCAGGAAGGGGTTGGTCTCTTCTCTCTAGCAACCAGCACCAGAACAAGGGGACACAGTCTCAAGCTGTGCCAGGGGAAGTTTAGGCTGGAGGTGAGGAGAAAGTTCTTCACTGAGAGGGTCATTCATCATTGGAATGTGCTGCCCAGGGAGGTGGTGGAGTCACCATCTCTGGAGGTGTTCAAGAGGGGATTGGACATGGCACTTGGTGCCATGGTCTAGTCATGAGGTCTGTGGTGACAGGTTGGACTTGATGATCTTTGAGGTCTCTTCCAACCTTGGCGATACTGTGAACACAACCTGTGCACAGCTTGATATTCCCACCTTGCAGAAGAAAGAGCTACAGTATTAGCCTAAGAATCTAGAAGGAGGGAGAGGAAAATCCTATCCAGCTTCTCACTGTTTCTAACTGTGCATATAATTACAGATTAATAATTTATGAAACTTATTCTTTGTTTTCCTCATAATCATAGAATCACAGAATCAATAAGGTTGGAAGAGACCTCAGAGATCATCAAGTCCAACCTGTCACCCAACACCTCATGACTACTAAATCATGGCACCAAGTGCCACGTCCAATCCCCTCTTGAACACCTCCAGGGCTGGTGACTCCACCACCTCCCTGGGCAGCACATTCCAATGGCTAACAACTCTCTCAGGCAAGAACTTTCTCCTCACCTCGACCCTAAACTCCTCCTGGCGCAGCTTGAGACTGTGTCCTCTTGTTCTGGTGCCGGTTAAAGAGGGAGGAAAGTTCAGCTCTCTTGAATTTACTCTTTATTCCAGACTTCTACAAAACTTGGTGTTCTGGGTTTTTTTATTGTACAGAAGGAAGCTGAGAAGTTTCCTTGACATTCAGCTTTTGAGCTGCATTTTTTTTTTTTCTTATCAGGAAATAGCCTTTAAATCATTTGCAGACTTGTGGAAGATAAACAAGTTCAGGGATTATTTTTTTGTTATGATCATTTTCTTTTCTACACTTAACTGTTGCACATGTCACCTGAAAGGTTGGTCATCTCAACTTCTTAAGATAGCTGCTCAGCTGTGGGGGGGTGGGGTGGTGGTAATTTTCCTCTGTGCTTGAAGGGTTTGCCTTAGGGTAGAAAGGGGAAATTCTAACAGTCTACAGACTGATCTCTCTAAATTCCTTGTTAAGAATGGAATGGAATGGAATGGAATGGAATGGAATGGAATGGAATGGAATGGGATGGAATAGAATAGGATAGAATAGAAGTAGAGAAGAATAGGAGTAGAGTAGAATAGGAGTAGAGTAGAATAGGAGTAGAGTAGAATAGGAGTGGAATAGAATAGAATAGAATAGAATAGAATAGAATAGAATAGAATAGAATAGAATAGAATAGAATAGAAGTAGAGAAGAATAGGAGTAGAATAGAATAGAATAGAATAGAATAGAATAGAATAGAATAGAATAGAATAGAAGTAGAGTAGAATAGAAGTAGAGAAGAATATGAGTAGAGTAGAATAGGAGTAGAGTAGAATAGAATAGAATAGAATAGAATAGAATAGAATAGAAGTAGAGAAGAATAGGAGTAGAATAGAATAGAATAGAATAGAATAGAAGTAGAGAAGGAGTAGAGTAGAATAGAAGTAGAGAAGAATATGAGTAGAGTAGAATAGGAGTAGAGTAGAGTAGAGTAGAGTAGAATAGAATAGAATAGAATAGAATAGAATAGAATAGAAGTAGAGAAGAATAGGAGTAGAATAGAATAGAATAGAATAGAATAGAATAGAATAGAATAGAATAGAATAGAATAGAATAGAAGTAGAGAAGGAGTAGAGTAGAATAGAAGTAGAGAAGAATTGAGTAGAGTAGAATAGGAATAGAGTAGAGTAGAATTGAATTGAATTGAATTGAATTGAATTGAATTGAATTGAATTGAATTGAATTGAATTGAATTGAATTGAATTGAATTGAATTGAATTGGTTGGAAGAGACCTTCGAGATCATTGAGTCCAACCTATCACCCAACATCATCTAATCAACTGAACCATGCCACCAAGCATGGTTCCATCCAGTCTCTTCCTAAACACCTCCAGGGATGGTGACTCCACCACCTCCCTGGGCAGCACACTCCAATGGCCAATCTCTCTTTCTGTGATTGAAGAAGTAAAGCACAGAAAGTTGCAGTCTGATTTCTGTGTAATTATGCATGCAGCCAGAAGTCAGCACGAACTGGGGGGAGGGGGGGAGGAATCTTTTGTTTGAACTTTCTGCTGCTTATATTCAAGTTTTTAATTAACTTTTCCTCTGCAATCCTCAATGCGTTCCCCATTGCAATTCTCAACTACATTTTGATATCATTCAAGGGAACAAAAGGTAAGGCTTACTGTGGCTAATTTAACAGCTGTAAATTCCTGCAGATGAGCAAGTAAAGGATGCATAGTCTTTTGGGAGGGAAGGGGAGAAACATAAGCCTGATGTTATAAAAGCAGTAGCTCAGATGCTGTTTAGATGAATTCATTAATTGGAAGTTGTAATTTCCATCTGGGCAATTATAAGCAGATGAATTCTCAGCATTTCAGGAAGGTAAAACAGAAAGATAGAAAGCACTTTGAAAGTTGATGAAATCCCCTTTTTTTTTTTTCTTTATTTTTCTTCAAAGGGGAAACAGACCTGTAGCAAAAAAGTCAGGCCAGGATTATGTTTGGGTTTTTCCTTCTGTTCTTGACCTCACACTTTATTTGGAGGATGGACTAATTCCTTCCAATCTATTTGTCTCTCTGAAATATGGCCTTAAAAGAATCATAGTATCATAGTATCAGGCAGGGTTGGAAGGGACCACAAGGATCATCTAGTTCCAACCCCCCTGCCATGGGCAGGGACACCCCACACTAGATCAGGCTGGCCAAAGCCTCATCCAGCCTGCTCTTAAACACCTCCAGGGATGGGGCCTCAACCACCTCCCTGCACAACCCATTCCAGGGCTTCACCACTCTCATGGGGAAGAACTTCCTCCTCACATCCAGCCTGAATCTCCCCACCTCCAGCTTCACTCCATTCCCCCTAGTCCTATCACTACCTGAGATCCTGAGAAGTCCCTCCCCAGCCTTCTTGTAGCCCCCTTCAGATACTGGAAGGCCACAATGAGGTCACCTCAGAGCCTTCTCTTCTCCAGACTGAACAGAATCACTGCCTGCTGCAGAATCTTACATTTAGACACAGCTTCTGTGTCTTATTGAATACTTTCTTTTCACAGAATCACCAAGGTTGGAAGAGACCTTAAAGATCATCAAGTCCAACCTGTCAACCAACACCACATGACCAAACCACGGCACCAAGTGCCACGTCCAATCCCCTCTTGAACACCTCCAGGGATGGTGGCCAACCTCTAGGATTTGGTATATGAGTTTCAACTTAGTTGACCCAAGCTGAATCATGTAGGAACTTGTGCAGCAGCCAGCCTTTGTGCCATGTGTTTTGAAATCTTCTCTTCTAATAGCTTGTGCCTTGAAACTAATTTAAGACAGCTTTGAACAAGTTTTAAATAAAGTAACCTTGAAACTATAATATCTGAAGGAAAACTTGGAGTTTAAGCTCTGGTATGTGTAAGATCCTTTTGCCAGAAAGAATAGACTCTAAGAGGCTTGTGAGGACTTCATAAGGATTACCTCTAGGCTCAGAAGTGGTTAAATAATGCAAGCCCACAAATGATTAAATGGCACTGATCTTTCTGCACTAGAAAAATTTCTCTAAACTTAATTTACTGGAGGTGCAGGTGAAGCAGGTGAGCGTGAAGAGATGAAAGAGTAAAAGGAAGCAGCTGGGAATTGAGTTTAGTAGGCTTTTTAGGGAGACATGACAGAACTGAGATGCAGGAAGTTGTCTCCATGTCCCAAAACATTTAAGCTTGCACACCTTGAGTCCTGTGTCCAGTTCTGGGCCCCTCAGTTTAGGAAAGATGTTGAGTTGCTGGAAGGTGTCCAGAGAAGGGCAACAAAGCTGGGGAGGGGTTTGGAGCACAGCCCTGTGAGGAGAGGCTGAGGGAGCTGGGGTTGCTTAGCCTGGAGAAGAGGAGGCTCAGAGGAGACCTTATTGCTCTCTACAACTACCTGAAGGGAGGTTGTAGCCAGCTGGGGGTTGATCTCTTCTCCCAGGCAACCAGCACCAGAACAAGAGGACACAGTCTCAAGCTGTGCCAGGGGAGGTTTAGGCTGGAGGTGAGGAGAAAGTTCTTCAGAGAAAGATTGCCCATTGGAATGTGCTGCCCAGGGAGGTGGTGGAGTCACCATCACTGGAGGTGTTTAGGAAGAGACTGGGTGGGGTCCTTGATGCCATGGGTTAGTTGATTAGATGGTGCTGGATGATAGGTTGGAGTCGATGATCTCAAAGGTCTCTTCCTACCTGGTTAATTCTGTTCTATTCTATTCTATTCTATTCTATTCTATTCTATTCTATTCTATTCTATTCTATTCCCTGTGTGCATTCACAAGGCTATGTGTGACTAGAGTTAGCTTTTTTTTTGTGTGTGTTGTGTGAGCAAATTTACTGATGATGGACTTGTATTTTCCGTGCTTCCTCACAGAAGCTTCTCTCCCCGTTGCGGTTTTCAAAGTCAAATTGGGCTGTGTGACCAAAGCCAAGCCTGCAATTCTCTATTCTGCACACTTTATGTCTTGAAAAGTGAGCATCCTCTGTGGCTCATTACACTACAGGTTTAACAGTCCTGCAATTTATTGTGATGACTCAGAAAATCATTGCCTCTTCCCTGCCCTGCCCTGCCCTGCACCCCGTGCTGCAGCAGCAGCCACTGCTTCAGGGTAAGGAAGGGACCTCTGCGGGAAGGGTGATGGAACTCCGGGTGTGTGTGTGCCAGATAAAGAGATTATTACTCCCAGCCAGGGACTACTGTCCTGTTAGACCTGTCAACTCAGCTGCTTGTGAAAGCAGTGCCTGCCTCATTTTAGTAGAAATTTAAGAAAATCAATAAATAAAGATTTGCTAACCCAGCTTCTGAGCATCTGAATGGGCAGCCTGAGCAGGAATGCATCACCACCACTGGAGGTGTTTAAGAGCAGACTGGATGAGGCACTTGGTGCCATGGTTTAGTTGAATAGATGGTGTGGGTGATAGGTTGGACTTGATGATCTGAAAGGTCTTTTCCAACCTGGTCTCCTTCTCCTTCTCCTTCTCCTTCTCCTTCTCCTTCTCCTTCTCCTTCTCCTTCTCCTTCTCCTTCTCCTCTCCTTCTCCTTCTCCTTCTCCTTCTCCTTCTCCTTCTCCTTCTCCTTCTCCTTCTCCTTCTCCCTTCTCCTTCTCTCCTTCTCCTTCTCCTTCTCCTTCTCCTTCTCCTTCTCCTTCTCCTTCTCCTTCTCCTTCCCCTTCCCCTTCCCCTTCCCCTTCCCCTTCCCTTCCCCTCCCTTCCCTTCCTTTCCACTCCACTCCACTCCACTCCACTCCACTCCACTCCACTCCACTCCACTCCACTCCACTCCACTCCACTCCACTCCACTCCACTCCACTCCCAGCTCCAAATTCCACCACTACTGCTAAGCCACTCAATGCTCTTTGAGGTCTCTTCCAACCTTGGCGACACTGTGATACTGTAAACAGTGTCCCTGGTGCAGCACATCCACCAAACAACGTCCCTAAGCACCACATCTACACATCATTTAAATACCTTCAGGGATGGTGACTGTACTACCTCCCTGGGTAGCCTGTTCCAATGCTTGATAACTCTTTCTGGGAAGACATTTTTCCTAATATCCAATCTGAACCTCCCCTGGTACAACCTGAGACCATTTCCTCTTGTCCTGGAACTTCCTGTGTTCCAGTTTGTGCCCATTGCCCTTGTCCTATCACAGGACACCACCAAAAGGAGACTGGCCCTATCTTCTTGACACCCACCCTTAAAGTAGTTATAAACTCTGCTTAGATTCCCTCTCAGCCTTGTCTTCTCCAGGCTAAACATCCTCAGGTCTCTCAGCCTTTCCTCATCAGGCACATGTTCCAGCCCTTTCATCATCCTTGCAGCCTCTAATAGTTTCCTGTCTCTCTTGAACTGGGGAGCCCAGAACTGGACACAATACTCCAGATGTGGTCTCACCAGGGCAGAATAAATAGGCAGGAGAACCTTCCTCAGCTTGCTGGTCACAGTTCTCTTGATGCAGCCCAGGATACCCTTGGCCTTCTTGGCCACAAGAACACATTGCTGTGGATAACTTGTTGATGCCTTGCCCAAGGTTTATTTGTTACACAGAAGTGACTGTTGCAAGCCAGCTTAATTTAATTCTTAGGTCACAGAATCAATAAGGTTGGAAAAGACCTCAGAGATTTTGGTTGTACAAGGTTTTGATGGGCAGAATGCTTCATTTACTCTATTTTTTCATTGTTTTGGTTGTGTGAGGCTTTGAAAGGGAGAGTGAAGTGCTTGTGATTCTCTAAACTCTTTGGCCTAATGTTGCTGTTGTAAATATCCCTGCTCCAACCACAAAGAATTCCATGTTTGCAGCCCTGTTATTCCAAATGATCTTAACCCCCTCCTCCCCCCATTTTCAGTACTGAGGCATGTGCCACCTTTTAGTTTCACATCTACAATATATAGCTTTAAAGCAAATTGCTCAGCAGTCCCAATGTGCTCATAGTCATTCATTAGTGCCATAAAAACCTGGAGATTTATTTAGCAAGCCTTGATATGCAGAATATTTTACTCTGATCTTTAAATGGTATTGTGTCAAGGCCCTTCTGAAATTAATGTGTGCCTAAAACTTAGTAACTATGGGTTCCAGATCTGTGTCTAAAATAACTTTGTCAAGGCATATTTGAGCTTTTATTGCTGTATTAAACCACTTTTTATCGTCTCATAAAACACACAGGCAGTATTTACACTTCCAAGTATTTTAAATATGTAGCCAAGGCCCTTTAGAGAAGATGCAGCATTGGCATCCCTCACTTCAGGGAGGTTTTGCTTCACACAAACGCTGCTGCTGTGCCGTCCTCTCGTTGCGTGGCTGGAGTACGCTCAACATCTTGGTTCACAGCATCACTAAGGTTGGAAGAGACCTCGAAGATCATCGAGTCCAACCTGTCACCACAGACCTCATGACTAGACCATGGCACCAAATGCCACCTCCAATCCCCTCTTGAACACCTCCAGGGACTCCAGGTAACTCCACCACCTCCCAGGGCAGCACATTCCAATGGCGAACGGCGCTCTCGGTGAAGAACTTTCTCTTCACCTCGAGCCTAAACTTCCCCTGGCGCAGCTTGAGACTCTGTCCTCTTGTTCTGGTGCTGATTGCTAGAGAGAAGAGACCAACCCCTTCCTGGCTACAACCTCCCTTCAGGTAGTTGTAGAGAGCAATGAGGTCTCCCCTGAGCCTCCTCTTCTCCAGGCTAAACAACCCAGCTCCCTCAGCCTCTCCTCACAGGGCTGTGCTCAAGGCCTCTCCCCAGCCTTGTTGCCCTTCTCTGGACACCTTCAAGTGTCTCGATGTCCTTCCTAACCTGAGGGGCCCAGAACTGGCACAGCTTGAGACTGTGTCCTCTTGTTCTGGTGCTGGTTGCCTGGGAGAAGAGACCAACCCCCACCTGGCTACAACCTCCCTTCAGGTAGTTGTAGAGAGCAAGAAGGTCTTCCCTGAGCCTCCTCTTCTCCAGGCTAAGCAACCCCAGCTCCCTCAGCCTTATAGGGCTGTGCTCCAAACCCCTCCCCAGCTTTGTTGCCCTTCTCTGGACATGCTCCAGCAAGTCAACATCTTTCCTACCAACCAGTACCCCCAGGTCCCTTTCTGCCTGGCTGCTCTCCAGCCACTCTGACCCCAGCCTGTAGCACTGCCTGGGGTTGTTGTGGCCGATGTGTAGAACCTGGCACTTCGATGTCTTCAATCTCATGCCCTTTGGACTCTGCCCATCTGTCCAGCCTGTCAAGGTCCCTCTGCAGACCTCTCCTACCCTCTTACAGATCAACTCCTGCCCCCAGCTTGGTATCATCTGCAAACCTACTGATGATGGACTCATGATGGACCCTGCGACATCAATCATCAATAATCATAACATGGTATTAAGAGCATGGGGCCCAGCACTGATCCCTGGGGAGCATCACTAGTGCCGGGCTGCCAGCTGGATGTGGAACCATTCACCACCACTCTCTGGGCTCGGTCCTCCAGCCAGTTCCTAACCCTCATAACACTACACCTAGCATTACAACAGAAAACCAAGGAACTGTTATATCATAAACCCATGCTTTTAAAATGCTTAAACAACAACAAAAATCCAAGGAATATATTTATTCCATAAGGGGAAAATTAAACTTTGACAGCATCAAGATATTTTGGTTTACTTTATATAGAGCGCATTGGCACTTTCACTGTTTTCTCCCACAACGTGAGGTAGGCACCAAAACAACCCCAAACAACTCAGAGCACAACAGTAGAAAACCAAAATTGCTTGGTTTCAGCTTCAACAGAAAAGCTTTTATGATATTTTGGAGGGATTGAGGGTTGTTTGATAATGTTTCAAATCTCAGCTTGGCTTTCCAACAGAAACAAACCCAAACCGGTAAAGGCTTCCTGACCAGGCTCCGGTCCAACGATCTGGATCATTATCCTGCTAAAAGTATCAGGAGCCTTGTGCTTTTTCTAATCCACCTACTCACCAGGGTGCAACAAAAATACACATCAAAACAAAAGGCAAACCTAGAGAGAATCACAGAATGGCTTGGCCTGGAAGAGAGCTTGGAGATCATCTAGTTCCGACAGTTGGGCCAGGTGGCTCAAAGCCCCAACCAGCCTGGCTTTGAGGACCTCCCAGGAAGGGGCATCCACAACCTCTGAGGGCAACCTGTCCCAGTGTTTCACAACCC